>JAHBCN010006888.1:0-46645 GCA_019359885.1 Listronotus oregonensis
TAATAAAAAATTTATGTTTTTTTTTTTCTTTTCCTTTGTATAAAGGTTTTGCACCTATCTGAGGAAATCATATCTTGATTCTTGGTACATACACCTTTTTAAAGGGCTTCTTGGCAATAAAGGTTGCTACCCTGCATTCAACAACTTTTGTTTTTTACACATAATGCTTGGTCATATAAGAGAAATTGTTTATATCCTACACCCAAGGAAGTTTTAAACGTGTATGGGCCCAATGCACCCATTCGATCAAAAAATGCCAGCCCAGTATAAAAATAACTGTCAGACTTGGCCGCCGATTCTGCGCAATAACAAAATTCCATAAAATAATTTAATGTGTTGCCCACTTACACACTGATAAATCAATGTGCAGTTACAACACAATATACTTTATGAGAGCCGGAATACATTTTTTAATGCATCGGGCACGCGGCGCGTATGATATCCGCGCTGTACCATCCCCAACCGTTGGCGTCGTCTCTCATCAATCGCCGTTTTCGTTGTGGTTTGTGCCCTTTGCGCCGTATTAGTTTCGGTTGTTTTCCCTTTTGGGATTATATTTTGTGGTTGCAGGAGTTTTTTGGATTGATAAAACATTTTATTTTAGTGATTAGTGTTTATTTAATTGTGACTATAATTTTGTGTTTATTGTTTGTTACTTAATATCGTAACAAAATGACTGGAGTTTTGGTTTTGTCTTGCAAATCCAAGGGTAAATACCCGGTTTTTACTTTAGGTAAGTATTTCTTATATTTAAATTAGGTGTTTTCTTATGAGACGTAACGTTAGGTAACCGAATAAATAAAATACCTTATCAATTATAATAATAAAAAAAAATATTCATAGAAAATAGCAGTGGGAAAGTAAGGCAATCTTAACTATCTTTTAGATGATTACCACAATGTTTGTGTGTTTCTGTGGATTTAAAAAAAAATAAAGGTTTACATTTAGGTTTTTATTTCATTTAACAATTTAGTTTAAAATTTGTTTTAAAAAATCGTGTTTTATTTATTTACAAAGATTTTTGTAAAAATACAAAACTCCCGAAAATATCAACCATTTAAATAGAGGGCTGTAAAGATTCTTTTCATATTGTATCAGATATAAAAATCCAATATTACACAATAATTTCAAATATTCTACAGTGATATCGTTGAATAACCAACAATTTTGTGCAAAAAAACAGTGAATGTTTAAATTTGACATATGGTGATGTTCTTTATAGATAGTAACAAAGAATTATGGAAGTCTGGCCCTGACCCACTCTCATTGCGCAAACCCGCATTGCCGCCCCCGATTCCCGCTGCCTGCAGGCTGGACTTTGTTCTACAGTATTGGGCTTCCAACACCTTTAAGCCCTTATACCTCATAAAATTAAGGCATTGACGCCCAAAAAATTGTATCTTTTTAGAAATACATCAAGATATTGTGAAGATGATACGGGTTGGTCGTGAATCAGTGATCTGTGTAAATATAAATTTCTGGCAAATTTGGGCAGGGTTGTCATGTTTTAGTGGCTTAAATAAATATACATTGCAATATTTTTTTTTATTTTTTCCTACTGCTTTATCTGTAAAACTAAAAATTTCATAGTTTCATTTTACATTATTTTCGTATTCGATGGAAATATAGTACATGTTATAATATTACTTAAGTTTAACGAAGTAAATAAACTAAAATGTTTATTTATTTAATTACCCCTTTTTATTTTAGGTGTTTTGATTTATATTTAAATGAGAAAAGTTACAAAAAAGGAAATGTGCAATCCTAATTTTTAAAAAGTTTTTCTTTTGGCCATTTCATATTTAAATTACAGTCAAAACAAAGAAAGTGGTAGTTTTAACGAATTAAAATTTTAAAAACTTCGATGAAGATGCGTATCATTTGTTTTTTATAAACGGGGCGGCCATTACGCAGTCTATTGCCTACTATCAAATAAAAAAAATTATCGTTTTTAGGCTTAAAATCTAAAACCTAGACTTGTAAAAATCAATGAAAAGCTCTTAAAGAGCCTTTTTAAAAAAATGTAAAATCCAATATGGCGTCCGTATGAAAATCAAAGTTTGGGTAAAATCTAAAAACAAATAACGTTCGAATAATATTTTTATTTAAATTAAATTCTTCTTAAAAATGTTTTAATAATGTAGTAATCTTAAAACCGTAAAATTGATAGTTTTTTGAGCTACAGGCAAAAGTTAAATATGACCATTTTTTTTTATAATTTCTCAAAAACCATAAAAAAGATAAATAAAATCTGAAAGCAGATTTAATTTTGCAATTAAATTTCTAAAACTGTAGTTCTAATGGTTCCCAGTTACCAATACATGTAGGCCCAATTTGGGACACTCTGTTTTTTTAATCTTATATTTTTTAGCAAAATGTAAAAAATATAAAATTGATCAGTATAGAACACACAAATTTAAGATTTAAATTTAAACAAGAAATGGGTAAAATAGAGAGTTAATATTAGTTTTTATAGTAAAGTAATAGTGCAAGTAAATATTTAATACATGTGAATAAAATAAAATAAAATTGGGTGAAAATATATATTTTTGCAAAAAACTTATTTTGTGTGCAACAAATTTAAAAAGAAATTTCGTGTTTTACTTCACATATCTTTCATAAAATAAAGTATTAAAAAATTTAAAATGGTTAAAACTTTATTACTATATAAAAATAATGGCTTATATAAATGAAATAAATAAGCTGTTTAGTTGCCACATTATCTTTTTTAACTGCAATGCCTTGATAGTAACATATTCCCAGTAAGATATAAAACGAAAAGCCATGTCAAAAAATTTTATACTGCTATAAAAAGAGGTTTCCTATATAAATTTTAGGTTATTGCTTTTTGTGCAAATAAAAGAAATTGTTAATTTATCCGATACAGTGTGCTTCAAAATATTGCCTAGGTATTATTTATAACAAATACAAAAATAATATTTGATTAGTTGTTACGTTTAAAACTATAAATTACCATTTAACACTTCTTAAAGTTAATCTTTAAACAGTATCTCTAGATTATAATAAAACTGTCACAATTTTAATTTAAGTTTAATTGGCAACTACAAGGTTATAACCATTTTTAACTACTTATACTCTAGAAAAAATCTGAAATAGCCATATTCTTAGCCATTTTTTTTCGTCGAATTTAAAAACGATACTAGAAAAACAATTAAACATTAAATATAACTGCTATGGGTCATTTTAATATGTTTTAAATAACATATTTTTTCTTTTCTACTAGACATATGACAAAACTGAATTTTCAGTTATAAGTACCGCAAAGCTTAAATATCTTTAAACCCCTAAAGCTGCGTTACAAATTTAGTATCTAGGTGTTTCTCATGAAAAATTAAACAGTGATTACTCTTGCCAGATTTGTCAGTTTTTTGCTACCCTTTTTGTTTTAAATAGGTTGTCCCGTTTATATTTATTGCGTAAAAAAATAACTAATAACACGACTTTAAAATCCTATAAAAAAAAAGGTGTTTAGAAAATAATTTAAATGTCTTTTGATCGTTTTCAAAATTTTGTAGCGTTGTTTGTTGAATAGGAGGCTTTACAATAAAATTTTAAGTCCTTGCCTCAGGAGGTGTATTAAACAAATTTTTTAAAAAAAAATTGCCACTGTTTAATTAAATTACAGTTTTTTTTTTTAAACTTATGTAACTAAAAATACAATATTTGTCTCTTAAATTTTGTTGTATCTTGCTTTTTACCGATAAAAAATTAAAACCAATAATTTGTTCATATATTATAGAAAAATTAAATATTTTAGGAATATTTATAAATAATTCGACTAAAAATAACTGTTAAATTTCTCTAGCATAAATGTGTTAAAGAATCAATAACGTGAATGTCATTTGAATGCGTCCTGTGATTAATAATTTTGTACCTGTCGATAAATTTGGTTAAGGTGCCCCCAACGCCAGTGGACCTAATAATTTAATTCTTGTTGGGGCCTCTTTTACTACAAACACAGATATCCAAGGAAGTTTAAAGGTGTATAAGCCCAATACTGTAGAACAAAATTGTCCAGGTGTGCAGGGCAGCGGAATCGGGGTTGGCCCCGCGAGTTTGCCAATGAATGTAGGTCAGGCCGGACTTCCAAATTCTTTGTTACTATCTATAAAGTTGACATCATCAAATGCCAAATTCAAGCATTCACTGTTTTTTTATTTTTTGACAAAATTGTTGGTTTTAAACGATACCCATAGAATTTTTAAAAAGTTTTGTGTAATATTATTTATATCATCTGATATAATATGGAAAGAATAGATCCCCTTTACAGCCTTCTATTTAAATAATCGATAGGGAGTTGTTTTGTATTTTACCAAAAATCTTTGTAAATAAATAAAAAACCTTTTTTTAAATTTCAAACATTGTATGATAGTTTCATGTACTTATCACCATTTTGTGATAATAGAAGGGCAAGATAGTGTAAATAGTTTAATCTAATCCTAAGATTGTGGTTGACATTAAAAATTAAAATTTTTATAACTGCTTTTTAGGCATACACTTTTCACTAATAAAGACATTCATGAGACAGAATAACAGTGGTTAAAAATGTTAAGTAACCTTTGTTACCTAGGTATCCATTTAACAGTAACAGTTAAATATTATTGTCTACAGTATGTGAGCTTAAAAAGTTTGTTTAAGAAACCAAAATCTAATTTCTTTTTTAAAAAAATACAGAAAAAACAAAAGGAACTTTAACATAAAATTGTACTTTCTTTCATTCAATTAGAGGGGCCGTATATTTAAAATTTGCCTGGTTTTGCCCAGTAATTAAAATTTTGATCCTTTAAAAAAAATGTACTAAATTATTAAATGAAATAAAAGTACCTAAATGTAAACCTTATTAACAAACATTTGCAAATCATCTAAAAGATAGTTAAGATTGCCTTCTTTTTCACTGCTATTTCCTATGAAATGTTTATTTTCTATAATTCATAATTGATATATTATTATTTATTCGGTTACCTAACGTTACGTCTCATAAGAAGCACCTAATTTAAATATAAGAAATACTTACCTAAAGTAAAAAATGCCGGGTATTTACCCTTAGATTTCAAGTAAAACCTACAACCTAGTCATTTTGTTACGATATTATAAGTAACAAACAATAAACACAAAATTATATCACAATTTGATAAACACTAATCACTAAAATAAGAAGGTTCTAATCAATCCAAAAACTTACAACCACAAAATATAATCACACAAAGCAAAACAATCGAAACTAATACGGCTTCCATAAAGTATAATGTGTTGCCCTAACTACCACTGATTTATCAGTGTGTAAGTGGAACCATTAAATTATTTCGTGGAATTTCGTTATTGAAAATCGGCGGGGCCAACTTTGACAGTTATTTTCATACTGGGCTGGACATTTTTTGATCGAATGGGCCATACATTGGGCTTCCATACACTTTTAAACTTCCTTGCAGATATCCATTTCCAAAAAAAAGTCGTTAAAAGATATTTTAATTATTTTTAAAATTCCTTTTAAAAAAATAACTCCCTGTATTTCGAAAACTATTTTCCGAATCCATATTTATTAACCTTTCTTTAAAAAATTCCAAATCACCTGAGAAATCACCCCTTAATATTTATCTTTTTTAACAGCATATGTAAATAGGTTGGTAATTTTGTTTTAACGTCTTACGGAAATATATTGTAATTTTAAAATGTATTACTCCTGCGCTCTTCAATAAAATTTTAAGAAATAGTTGTTTTCTATAGGAATTTTACCAATAAAATAAAACCTTTTTTTCCATATTTTGATACTCAATTTTTTCCATTTTAACATTTTAGAATAACTTTTTTGATACTCAATTTTTTCCATTTTAACATTTTAGAATCTTTCCTTTTCCTTTATAACCTTATGAATAAAAAATAAAAAAACTAATCTCCTTATTAATTACTTTTAGCATCTTAATATTATTCTTTTTGGTAGCCTAAATTGAGTAAATGTTGCTTTCCAAAACTTGTTTAGTCGTATCAAAAAAGAATAAAAGAAAGGGTATATATTTTTTTGTTAAAGTGTTTTTGGCTTACTTTATAGTGCATATAAAAAGTATTTAAATGGGTTAAGTTTTAAAAAACAAATAAACCTTTACATAAAGAGTCTAATAAAACTGTTGACTAGTTTTAAGAAAAGTTTCAAATTTAAAATATCTAATGAACTAGTAAATAAATATCAGTTTATTGTTTTCGAAATAGCCCTTCCAAACTGGCTGGCTTTCTTTTTATTAAATTTCATTTTTCTTCACTAAGTTATGTAACATGTTCTTTCTGTGATAGAAAATTATGTCCAGCAAAATCTTTAAAAATTTTAAAGAAAACCTAGTTCTTAATATGTTCGTTTAAAAAAATCTAACAGGAAGATCGCAGTGGCTATATACCGGGTGACAACAAACTCATTGGCCAGAACTTCATATACAAATTTTTGATAAAGAATATTGATATTTGGATCAAAGATATAATGCGTTAGGATTCATACTTGTCATAAAAAGACAATCGAATATCACTTCCGGTTTTATCGATAGACCTAGATAAAAAATTTAAATGGAAGCCTGCATAAACGAGGGCTACTACTTATATTTCGGGAATAGCAAATAATAACAAACATTTTTAAATGAAAATGGCTTTTTTTTAATATTCTCCTTAATAATCAATACACTTTTGCATTTGTTCAAACCATTTGTTTTAGCAGTTTTTCCATTCCTCTTGAGACACCTCTAAAACATGGTTTTTGAACGCTTCCACTGCTTCTTCGGCGCTCGTAAATCGTTGGCCACGCAGTTTACCTTTGATATCCGGGAACAAAAAGAAGTCATTGAGTGTCAAGTCAGGACTGTACGGAGAATTGACAGTTGTACGTTGCTCAAGCGAAACAGTGGCCAGATGACCCATTCGGCCGAAGAAACAGGCGACCATTTGCTTCGATGTGCTTCTTTCACGAACAACTTTTGTTGGATTTAGCTCGTCTTGAAATACCCACACGGTCGATTGCTGTTTTATTTTAGCTTCTATGCATATATCCATGATTCTTTACCTGTCACGATTTTATACACGTCTTTTGAAGGACTACGGTTAAACTTTTTAATCGTTTCCTTACACCACTTGATGCGAGTCTTTTTTTTGAGCGATTGATAACTTATGGGGTATCCAACGAGAACAATATTTTTTTACATCCAACTATTCATTCAAAATCGAATGTATTAAAGTGCACTGCATCGATGTTTTGTGGCACAACAACCGATTTTGGACGACCTTCACGGAATTCGTCGGCGACGGAACTACGACCAGCGATATACTGTGGTTTTTGATGGTGCTTTATCGCCATACAAAAAATTGAGTTCATCGACACATTCTTGTTGGGATAACCCACGTCGAAAGTTGTCAAAAATAATTCAACAAAAACCTTCTCTTGAAATTTTCATTTTTTTGTCAAATTAATTTTCTGAACTCGGTGCAAACAAAACAAATAGCACTTGTACATCAAACCGTTGTAAGTAGGTTTATGCTAAAAAATGTCAATCTTTATTGTGGTGTTTTTAGCTATTGACATTAGTGTTGCCAGTTCCCGCTTTTATATGCTATTCGATAGAGCAATACATTTTCTTTTCAACGTCATATCACAAAGACACATTTGTTTTTAAAATATCGGAGAAGAAGAATTTTTTTAGAATTAATATAATATAAAATAAGTAATAAACGAAGTACTTTGTTTAAATTTTAATAAAAAATAGAAAAAGTTTTAACACGACGAATATTCTTGTTCATATCTAGGAGCAGATTTCTTCGGTATAATTTTTAAAGTAGCTACATTAGCAGAATGCAAAACATCTTGCGGGATTTTGTGTTCCCTCTTTCATATAAGATTATACTTGACACTTCGAAATTATTTTGGAAGTCAATAAAAACTCATAATTATAGAAACCGTAGGTAACTTGCTGAATCAAAAATACAACTATTGAACGTCACACTCATTATTTTAGGTGTTGAGAGCCAAAGCAAACACCCACAAATCTTAAATAGTGCATTAATATGCATTGTGGGAAGAATCATTTGTAAATGCGGCAGTTTCGAGAGAGTAAAAAAGGTAATCTATGATTATGGAGTACACCAGGCCAAGTTGAGGCCTGACGCACGCTGTGTGTATATTACACGAAAGGTTTCAACGTATTTTTCCCTATCATTGCTTCGGTATTGTTCCACATAAAGGTATAAGACTTGGTGTGTAAATTTACATAAGTATTCTAATTACCTGTAAAAAATATAAGGAAGTTGTGTTGAGTGGTTTCTGAGATTTTGAAAACCACTCATTTTACTACTGCCTGATTAAAGGATGCACTTTTTTACTCAGAATGCCCTAAAACAGGGGCGATAATATCGTATATTTGAGGGGTATTTTAGAAGTTTGCAATCTGATTTTGAACCTAAGTTTTTGAGGTCATAATTTTATTAGAAATAAATATGCGGGCAGGATTTTATTTCATTCATTGAACCCAGAAAAACGCGAAGATATAGAGAGAGCACCAATCTTCTTAGAAATGTCCTGACCTGTGACTGGGAATGCCCTTAGACATAATGCCTACAGCAACCAATTACAACCGGCCCTACCGGCCCACAAAGGAAGGACTGGAGTCGAAAAACGACCGACCTGCTCCGGGCTGACATCTGTTAGTATACCGACGCCAACGGCTTCAAAACCAAGGACGGTGTTGGAGCTGGAATATATGGACAGAGGCCGAGGGCAGAGTTTTCCTTCAGTCTGGGCACTTTTGCAACCATATTTCAAGCGGAGGTATTTGCTATTGAGATGTGTGCTAGATCGCTGGTTGATCGGCACTGCACACGTAAGACAGTTAAAATGTGTTCCGATAGTCAAGCAGGCAGCTCTTAAGGCTCTTGAATCCAGCCGGTGCAATTAAAAAACCATCTGGAACTGCAAGGATGCGCTGACCAAATTGGGTCAAAACAACAAGGTTACGTTACTGTGAATACCTGGACACACTGGCCTAGAGGGTAATGAATCCGCAGATATCCTTGCCAAGAGGGAAGTGGAGACAAAATTCACAGGGCCGAAACCGATCATCGGTATATCTTATGGAATGGCCAAGCAGTTCATATCAGCTTGAACACAAAGAGAAAAACTTCGGCACTGGCATGGACTTCCGGGTCTCAGACACTCGAAGGCCTTTATAAGCCCACCGAACCAACAATATACTGTTAAACTACTGGAGCAATCAAGGGTACACCTTAAAACTCCAGTGGGACTGTACACGTACACGGGACACTGCAGATTGAAATACCACATGCACAAGATCGGCCCAGCGGAAGACGCCGAATGCCGCATGTACATGGAGGGGGATGAATCGGCAGAACACATACTGTGTTCGTGCCCAGCAATGGCACGACTAAGATTCGCAATCCTCGGCAATGACACCTTGATGCCGGGGGAGGTGAAAGATCTCTCTCCCAACAGGATCATCAGATTTATATAAGGCAAAAAAAACTTGCTAGAGTTTTTAATCTTGGTACTTTAACTCGAGATTTCTGGACAGAAACTTGGCCCTTATTTTACATTAGTGTTTATGGTATGATTCAATTTTTTTAAGTATTTTATAAAAATTATTGTCATGTTAGTCATGTAGTTTTAATTAATTTATAAAATAGAATAAAATTGTTTAATAATGCAAAACTATAGAATCACTAAAAATAGAATTTCTAATAATACCCTGTTGCGACGAATCGAAAATCGAAATTTAATTTTACGAGCATAAAGATACGGAATGGGGCAGCAGCTGTCAAAGCCAACAAGTTTAAAATTGCTTTCAAGCCATCACTAATATCGTAAGGCCGGCGACGGTTTATACTGGCCAAGCGATTTGATTAAATTTTATGCATTAAAATAAGTTGGGATGTAGCAAAAGCGTCGTTTATACAGCGTAATTATTTTCAATGGTATTGTAACAGGTGCCAACAAAATTTCTGGAAAAATCCGAACAATTTTAGTACTTAATTAAACAAAAGCAAAAATTCCTATGCAATATGCAAAAGTAACGTGTAGGTTCTTTTTATTTTTTAGGTAAAATGTGAACCTACAACCGACCGTTAACCAGATGTTGACCTTACAAGATTAATCACAAATTTATTTTTTTTTTCTTTAAATGTATTAAGATGTCTTATGGGGTTATTAACAAACATTTCAGGAAAGACGTCTCGTCTAGCTGTAAGCCATTGGCAATCATTTATATATTAACAAAGAGTCCCTTTTTAGAAAAACAAGGGGACTATAAAGCAATGTATATTGTGACAATTTCTCTAAGTATTGGCTCCTCCAATACATCTTAATCACCCTTGACTTTGTATGTACGGATAAAAAAAAAACACTAGTGATAGGCAGTATTGATTTTTTCGTTAACGATTTTGATAATATTACTATTTTTTTTTTGGAAAATTAGTAATTAGCGAAAAAATATTAATAACTTTTTAAAAAATATTACCAATTTTTTTGAAAAATTAGTTTTGGTTATTACTTTTTTTTTAATTAGTAATTATCAAAAACATATATTTTTTTTTAATAAATAGGTAATAAGGGAAAAATATTAATAATTAATATTAATAGTTTGGCTGGATCCATTATGTCTACATTAAATGGTTTTTACCTTACGTGCCTTCATTATGCCCTTTCTTTCTTAACTTATTATAGTAATTAGAATATGACAGCAGTGATCGGCAGCAAAAAAATATTACAAAATAATTTTTTTGAAAAATTAGTAATTAGCGAAAAAATATTTTAAGTTTTTTAGGAAAAATTAATAATTAGCCAAAAATAATATTAATTTGTTTAAAAAATGACAAATATTATTAGTTTGGTTGGTTTCCTAACAAAATAAAATCCATTTCGATTTGTAGATCCGTTATGTCTACAAAAATTGGTAAACTATTTTACCTATACTATATTACCGAAAGTTCGTGCATATCCAATAATCATATTGGGTGTACTAAAAAAAATGTATAAGAGTAAAGTACCTTTATTTCAAAAAATTCAACAAAATGGTATAAAGAAAAGTTGTATAGAATTAAAAGTTATGCTTTAATACCAAAACACGGCCTCCTGAGAATTTTTTTTTTTTTTTTTAAAAACCTTTAAGATTTTTCTTAACTTTTTTTTTATTATTTACCTTAAACACTCTCATAAATTATTTAAAGTCAAATCAATTTTGCATAACTTTGTTTAAATTCAAGCACATTATTTATAAAATTAACATAGATTCTTAATTTTTTGGGAATGACAAATTTTATGTTTGTTTCAAACATATTAATCACAACTCTAAAATTTTGCAAAATTTTTTTTAATAAGGTAAAACATAAATGATAATATGCCTATTAAAAAATGCTTTTTGAAAGTACAACATTTTCATTCAAATGTTCATTAAAAACTGTACAAATTAATAGACATCATAAAAAAACCTACTAAAATTATCGCGGATACCCATAAATAAAACAAATGAGGGTTAAAAGTAAACATTGATGACAGTTTTGTGATAATATTTTTTCTTTCCTAAATAATTTTTCCTTACTTATTAGGTTTATTTAATTTTAAATGCCTCCTAAGACAGTTACCGTTAGCCAAGAAGGCACTAACCCAAACCTTTTTTTTTTTTTTTTTTTTTTTTTTTATTGCTTTATAAATATTCAAATTGGAAAAAAATGTTATATCAAAAAAATTTTTGCTGTTCTATATTTTGCGAATAAGTTTGTATAGGGTATACAAAACCCGCCAAGGACAAAGTTAATTTTTTAAAGACTCCCTTATTTTTTTAAATTTTTTTTCATAAAATTCTAGATTTTTTCTGACATATCATATCCATATTAATTGTTTTATTCTCATTTAAATACAAATTTAGAATAAAAAAATCCGCTCATCTCTCAAGGTTTTCGTTTCTTTGGGTTTTTTAGTAGGTGACAAAACAGCCATAGTAATAATTAATAAGTAATTGATATCACATGATGGTAGAAATAGGTAAAACCAAACAAGAAAAAAAAAAACATTTTTTTTCAGATTAGTAAAACTTCATTATGACATTTTTATTATTTTATAGCTATAGGGTTTTTATACCCCAAAACCCGCTGAAACGTTAAACAACATTAAAAGATGGCGGTTTTTTTCCCCCCTTTACATTTGTATTTAAATGGAATATCTTAAACAGTTGAATATAGGAAAGTATGCTGAATAAAAATTAGGCAGAAAACAAAAATGTAACAAAAAATATGGGAGCTATTTAAAAAATAATTTTGTTCTTGTACGACTTTTTTCACCCTGTATTGTTTTGCAAAATATAGAGCACAAAAAAAAAATTTTGTATAAAACATTTTTTCCCAATTAATATTTAAAGCAATAAAAAGGGGGTCTCACTTCACAGACTTACCCTTTTATATATAAAATATATATATATATATATATATATATATATATATATATATATATATATATAATTAAAAATAAATATATTTTTTAATTATAAAAAATATATAATATATATATATATATATATATATATATATATATATATATATATATATTATATATAATAATATATTATATGTATTTGCAGCGTAGTATAATAATAAAAAAATTATTGATGATTTTGCAACTTTTGAGTATAATATCTTTTAAATAGATTAAATGTTAAAGTAAAGAGTTACTTAAAATAATGTAAAATAGTATTGAAATATAAATCAAAAATTATTATAATCAATTTGATTTTTAAGGCCAAACAATATTTAATCTCTTACCAGCAAGGCGACACGTCTTAATATTCAGTATTTTAGAAGCTTGCTAAATATTCTCCTTTCACCGAGCCGTAATCTTAGCCTATTTTTAAAACTTTGTGCCTGTGCAAATGGCTTTTATACGTAAATTATCTACCTACAATTTTCTGTTAAAATGACTGCTCCCGTGGAAAGTTTAAACCTAGTTTTTGGCGGATTTGGGATCTCTGTATAATCTGAATCTGATAGATTTTATCTTTATGCTGAAACTGTAATTGTACGATTATCTTAACAGATAAAGGTAGCATAAAGGCAAAACCTGGCAAATTTAGATTAGATAGAAATCTTAAATTCGCCAAAAATCGTCTTATTCGGTTTTACCTTTTTACGGAAAACCGATTAAATGATTCGTCATTTATCTACATAACAATTTAAAAAAGTTGCTTTTTATAAAAAGCCTCGTTTAATTAAGTAGATATATACCGTGTAAATTAAAAATGACAAGACTAATGGTATATCCAATATGGGAATTCTTTTTTTGACATAACTACTTTTTGTTATCTTTTTATCACAAAGAAAATACACCTCGTAGCCTAAAAGCTCGTAACAAATTTAGATGTTATTGGCATGCAAATGTCATTATATTTAAAAAATGGGAAATAAAACCTTTAGCAAAGAGTTTGCGGCTATTTTATTATTTCACAACCATGAAAATTGCAAAGAACGCGGACAAAAAGATTATTAAAATTCAAAAATAAAGTGCCGAAATGTATGTTCAGTTGTTCAACCAATTATCTTTGAAAGGTTTGAGTTTTTATATTTACATAATTTAATATTACTGAACTTACTTTTAGGACGCAGAAAATAAAATTTTTCCATTCCAAGGTCGTTGGTAGGGATGCGCGATGTTCATCGATGATGCCTTCTAACATCGATATTTTTTGCAAGGGTAAAAAAAGGTAACAATGTTTTAAAAACAAATTATTTTAAGGATGTACTAAAATTTTTATGATATGTCTTTCTTTGTTATGTAAAGTTTCGTAAAGACATAATGTTTTTCCCATTTTTTTTATAAATAAATAATAATTAAATGTTATATAAAATTCAAGATGTCTTTTTTAAAAAAGTACAAAAATTTTAAACATACATACATACAAATGTTAATCCCTTTAGCTGGTGGCAGAAAAACGCTTCTACATATCCCACTCTAGCCACAATTGCACCGAAGTTTTTGTCTGTTATTGCAACTTCCGTTCCCCCAGAACGTCTGTTTTCAAAAGCAGGGCAAACAATAACTCAGCAGCGAAACAAGATAAAGGGAAAATTATTATTAAAATTACTTTTTTTACAAAGTATTAAAAAATCTTATAGAGATCTATATTTTTTTATATAAAATAATGTTTTCAGATTTTAAATTATCTTTTTTACTAAGAGTTTTGTTTAAGTTTAAAAACATGTATTATTTCTTGTATATTTTAAATAAATAAAGCTGTGTTTAGTAATATTGGTAGCTTTATTGCTAATAATGCTAATAGAACCTAAAAAGAACAGAATCCATCGCTATCGTACCTCATCGATTTGATGAAAAACATCGATTTTGTATGTTCGATATATCGTTACCATCGATGGTCAGGTTTCGATGTTGCCATCTATGTTTAACACCGATGTTTCGTTTCGCTGTCGCATCCCTAGTCGTTGGTAGTTTGTGAACTATAAGTATTTTTTCAACAAAACATTAAATTAAGAACCTTTTTCTATTCAGATAATAAAGAGTAGCAGTTTACGTACAGTGGGTCTTTTTAAATAAATTATACACTGTCAAAAAATTATTCCCAAAAATAATATTCATATACTGCTAATATTATACTTTATACATTAAATGTACAAAAAATGGGAAAGATTTAATTCCTAATTGTATTTAACTTTACAAATATTATTTTAGGCCAAAACTCGCAATGTTTTGGGTAACAAAACAAAACCCTTAAAAATATAACACAAAATGTAGGTAAAATGTAAGTAAAACTTTAAAGTATTTAATTAAGACTGGCACTTTGTGCCAAAATTTTAATTTAAATATTTTGGGACCACGCGATTGTCCCTTGTAAATACGGCGTGCAGGTATAGTTTGGGACGGACATATTTGTAATCCAGATGGACTGTTAATTTAGCTCGGCATAACTTTGCTGGCAAACACCAAATATACCCGACTTGAATATAAAAGGTCAGCAAAAAATCTTTATCTTAAAAGGAGTCTTTACCAATGATGTCACTGAGAGTCTCTACAGGTTTCTTGTCCCTTGTCGAAAAACGAGACATTCTCGTGTCTTGCCTTCACTTGTTTTTTTTCGAGTTTTTTTTCTTTATAGGTATTACAATCCCATACGACTCTTATAACCTAGTAACACAAAAAATGTCAGCATACAGATCAATGGTACATCGCGGATTTTTATACCACTATCAAAAACATTTTAGAAAAGAAAATAAACACCATATATACTAGTGATCAAAACAATGTGATACACTATTCCTTATAAATTATTTCATCAACAAAAAACGAAGACTTTTTACCCTTAACCAGATTTATAAAAAAATACCAGAAAAACAAAACCAACAATTTAAAACCCTTATTTTGGCCAAATTTGTAATCATCTGCTACCCTAAAAAAGGCTTAAAATCTGAAAATATTAAGGTTTTTTCTGTATTATTTTCTAAAGCTGGAAATTTGCAATTTAAAATATTGTTTTTAAAGGTTTAGGTTATAAGAGACTTTTCTGTTTTGTGCATTCTGCCCGTAAATTGTGCCGCTTTTGAGTAAAAAAATTAAATACATGTCTGCAATACAAAGTCAGCAGTACAAGTATCCGATACAAAATAATACAATGGAAAAAGATAGGTCAGCTAAATTAAGTAAAGTTGTTTATTTTCTTACCTTGCATATAGCTGATTTTCCAAATTAATTAAATTTTTCCAAAGACCTTACTTACAGAGTGAGTGTTTGGTATATTATGTCCCAATTTTTTTTACCACCAGAAAATAAAGTCTTTATTAGTTCTACATAAAAAAGGTAATTTTGGTTGATCTTTGTATTAAAGCCCATTTTCTGGTATAATCATCCTAAAAATTATTATACTTATTATGCATCAAAAATAAATTAACGGAAATCCCTATTGAAAATTATTAGTAGTTGGCCATGGATTGGCTGGTATTTATTTTGACACGACTCTGCGTTGGACGTTTTGTTTATTGCTGTTTGTTGCTGCAAATAAAATTTAAGAAATACAGGATGCAAAATTTTTCAAATTGAAAGTCAATTTATATCCAGTTGGATCCGATTTTTATTTATTGGGCTACTTTTGCAATATGGTGTATACAAGTGTGATAAAAACCGGTGAGGATCTGCTGTATAAAATCATACAAGCGTTAAATAAAATAAGACGAAACCATTTTAAAATTCTTTGGGCATCGCGCAGTATAAGCCGTAGAGCTAGAAGGAAAAACGAATGTTTATTTTAACTCCTTTAGAAAAACTAAAGAAATTTTAACCATTAAGTACATAATGTTGTTTTATTGCATAAAAAAGGTGTTAAAAATATTTTGGACCATGTATTATAATTATGGTAAATAACAAAGAAAAATTGACAATGTATTAAATAAATCACATATAAATAAATGATATTAAAGTTGTCTCATCCTAAATATTTTTACATTTAATAAACATAATATTTCTAAAATGATTTTATTCGAAAACGATATGTATACAGAGTTCGACTAACAATACGTTCTTGTGCAAACATTATTGAAGTCTTATTGGTTGCTATACTAAGAGCACCCTTCAAAAAAGTATAGTTTGGAAAATCTCGCAAAAGTTAATTCAATAGTAACAAAAAAACACATACAACTTATGGCCTACTAAATAGGTTAAAATAGAAAGATTAACTAAGAATACCTTTTTTGTGTAGAAATAATTTAGTGACAAAAATACCAAAATTCCACAAACAAAAAAATTACGGCATAATATACCAGGCACGCCCCTGGAAGAATGTATGCTAATTTAAGGAATCAGCTACATAAAAGATTTAAGAATAAACAACTTTTTCAAATTTAACTGGCCTAGCTTCAACGGTTCCAGATATATTATGCATAACATTTTGGGGCCCATATTTCTAGGACTTATTGTATTTCCCGAAATACTAAAAAGGTGCTTTTCATTGTTTCAAAAGTCAAAGAATTTATATTACTTATAATATTTACCATAATTATTTTGATAAAACTCGTAAAACATGGTATTTGGTAAAATAAATATAACATTCTCAAACGACGGAACATCCTTTGATCATCTTGTTACAAGGTAAACATAAATCAAAGTCCTATATTTCTCACAAAATATGCTGTACGGGTTGAAATGTTTTTACCTAAAACCCCGAGTTTCTTAAAAGTATTTTCTTTGTTTTTTTTTTAATGACAAGTTGTTGTGTACAATCCAATGTATCTTAAGCGGGAAACAGACCTACAGTTGTAAATGACAGTTTTAACTGTTTAGATAAACTGTCCAGTCAAATGGTTACATCTGTAAGCAAAACTGAAAGCTGTACAGTTAAACTGACAACAAATTAAATTATTAGTTTAATCTTTTTATTAAAACCTAAAATTTGGTAGCAAAAACTTAGCAGTAAAACAGTTTACCCAATTATCCCTTTTTTCCATCTTTAAATTGTTATTGGAATCTTTTGGAGTAATCCTAAGCTTTCCAATAAATAAGCATGTGTATATTGCTTTCTTTGTAATAACCAATTTTTACAGCAGACTTTTTTTCCTTTTTTTTACAATAATCCAATAATTGCCAAAGCATCATAAATGATCTGGTTGTGATAAATGCACCCGTAATACTTAATTGAAGTAGCGAAAATGAAGTAGAGCGCAAGCATCTGACGATAAAACTCCCAACTAGCAAATGTATTTTATAATTTTAATTTTTTACAAATTTTTGGTTTTATTAGTGTTTTATTAATGCTTCCAAGATGTTAATTAATTATATTACAGTTGTGGATAACACTATATGGTTGTCCACAACTTAAATTTTTTATTATTTTATCACTAAAACGTTTCTACTACAATATTAAAAAATATCTAATAAAGCAGTTACAAAATAATTATTAATATACTTTCATGACTAAGCTTTAAAACAACTTAGTTTTTAAAACTAAATTGTTTTATAACGCCTTTGTAGGAGTCTTTTGCAGCATATTAATACCGTTATAGAAACTTATAAAAATTATTTTATTACATTAGTTGGTCATCTTATGAAATACTTTTTCTAAAGTAGTATTTAGGACTATTTCATTTTTTGGAATAAATTGTTGCTCCAGAACTTGCCATATAATTATTTCATAGAGATGCAGTCTCCTGTAGATTGGAAACAGGAACAAAATGTTTACATAATTAAATTGTTTTCTTTAAATATAATTATTGCGGCTACCTACGTAATAAAACACATTTGCTATAATATATTTCTTGCATTAAATGTGTGGTTATGTTTCCTTATATTTATACCTGGGCATTGTTTTTTAAAAATATTTATAGAGATTGATAGTGCAAAAGCAAAAATTTAAAATGTCGATAAAGGACAATAAAAAAAATTAAAATAGTTATGCTTTTCGTAGAAGATTAAAAATTTGTTTTAAAAATATTATAAATAGGAACTAATAGTAACAGTGGTATTAGCACTAAAACACAGCAGGCAAGGAAAAATCAGAACAGGACAAAAACAATACATTTTTAAAAAATCTCAGATCATAGGAACTTTTTTTTATTTTCACGTTCAGCACTAAGAGCTCTATTTCAAGAATGTAAACAGCAGAATCCCCAACATAATTCCGCAAGATCCTAGGACGCTTTAAAAATAATCAGATGATCGTCATGACAAAAGTTGGAGATCAAAGTAATTAGGTACATTTGCTTTCTGAATGCCTGTGACACAACAAAATTTTGTCTAAGCACTGACCTGCCTAAGACTGTTAACTTAAAGAATCTCATTGTTTTATATTTTATTAAAGTAGCCTAATAATTTAATTATCGTAAAATGCGTGCTACTAATACAAAAGTATTTAATAGAAGGCAGCCATTTTGAATGTCCATGCACTAGTTCATAACTCTAATACATACATGTAAAACTAAAACAATTATTATATTTTTGTTGTTAATGACAGTTAAAAACGTGCCAACTTAAAAATTTATTATAATTAAAATAATCTGACATAAGTATGTTTGCAAAATGACTTTAATTAAAAAAGTGGACTTAATAACAAAAAATAGTTTTTTTTAGAAATCATCGGTATAGAGAAAGCGCGCTTAAAATTTGTTGAAAACATGATATATTATTCTCAGTAAAATTTCCTTCGCACTAAAAATTTTAGTCCCCATGGGAGATGCGTATAAATAAAGATCCATATTACTTATTATTTAATCCAATAAGTATGGCTTCCTTTGTGTATTTTTGCAGATATTTTTCCTTGTCATAGCAGAGCATTTCGTTTTGATTCAAAGATATTTGTGGCGACTTTAAAAATATATTTAAAAACCCCAATTTATTTTATTACTGTGTTACCGTTTAGCATGTTTTTTCTTAAGAAGTCTGTCATAAAAATTATTAGAAAATAGTTATTTAGTGCTATTAAATGAAGCTTTACTAAAACAATTCTATATTGCCGTTTCTGGATATTCTTAAAGTTAGCCAAAATGTTTATATAATTTTTTTTAATTATTTCAATAACCATTATAAAATATTTATTGTGAAGAATTTTATAAAATGGTGCCAATTTTACATTTATAAGTGCTGCAAAAACATTATAAAAATGTTTCCAAGAGAAATAATGTTTTATTAAATTTATGCCGGAAACATTTCTAGGATTTATATAAAACACCAAATTGCTAGTTGGGCTGATTGTGCGTAGAGACTATGGACGTCAGTTTTAGCTGAACAGTTAAAATGGCAAATTATAACTGTACGTCTGTATCTCGCCTTTAGGCTTTTAATAACTGTTTTAGGTATATTTATGGTGAGATATTGTATACTTTATATAATTTAGTTTGTTAATATTAAAATATTAATCAATCAATGAATAACTTTTTATTTATTTACCTAAAGTTTATATTCTGCTAATAAATGAATAAAAAAGTTATTTATTTAGCACAGTGGGTCCCTTTTATTATTTTTTAAATATTTTTTGTAATTATAGGGTGTAATATAAAGTTAAATAATTTTTGTCCAACTATGACAGTTTTGCCTAAGAATGTTTCTAATGCGTGAAAGATAGTAGGACTAATCTGTTGCCCAAAATGTAAATATCTGTTTCTGCGCAAAAATTAATTATCTGTTTTAACTATTTTTTAAGAAAAGTTAGACAGCACATAATTTTATAAAAATGCTTAAGAGCACATTTATATGTTAAATTTAAATTTTAAGAACACATTAATTTTATAATATTTTAAAATATAGTAATCATAATATAAGAAGCATTTTTTAAAATTTTAAATTATTTTTAAAATGTATTAATTTTTCGGCAATATTAGATTAACGATTACACAGCCCCACATGGTATCTTTATGTTTTTTGCTAAATCCAAATCCGGGGTGAATTTGACCCCATCAGGCTAGGGTCAAGCGCATTTTAAGGTTAAATCTGCAAAATTATGCAGTCTACTAAAAAAAATTAAAGGTTCAAAGGACTTGACCATGGTATCACTATGTTTTTGAGGTCGCTAAATCCAAATCCGGGGTCAGTTTGACCCCATCAGGTCAGGGTCAAGGTAATTTTAAGGTCAAATCTGCAAAATTAATCGTAGCCAAATTTAAAAAGTGTATAACTATGTTTTTGAAGTCGCTGAGTACGAATCCGTGGTGAAATCTGTAAAATTATAATTTTACAGATTTGACCTTGAAATATCTATTGATGATGACTCGATGAGATGAAACTGACCATGTATAAAATTAATCGCAAACAAATTTAATGAGTGTATCTTTATGTTTTTAAAATCTCTGAATTCGAATCCGTAATCAGTTTAACCCCATTAAATTTGGTTGCAATTTGACCTTAAAATGCCCTTGACCGTGACCTGACCGCTGAATCCGAATCAGGGGTCAGTTTGACCCCTGATTCGGATTCCGCGACCCCAAAAACATAAAGATACCAGGTCTTTCGGACCTTCAACTTTTTTTTGTGAGGACTTATTTAAGGCGATAACAACAATTTTAAATCAACATAAAAACACATACTTGGCATTGTTAAAAATATAACTGGTAAGTGTTAATAACAATATATTTGGCATAAACATGTGACTAAGTGACACACACAGTTAAAAAAAATGAAATTAAAAAAAGATCCAATTATCAAAGAAGGAAAATAAAATTATCCGCACAAAACCTCTAGGAAATTTGTTTGAACTGAGTCAACACCCAAAATATATAAGGCTCACACGCAAGGATGTCAAGCTAGGAATTATATTAGGCTTTTGCACGAAAAGCTTTCGAGATAAGCAAAGGTAAAGTAACATGCGAAAAGCTTCCGCAAAACGGATATCAGAACATCGTATGTTAACCACATAGTTAAGAGATCAAAAGGCGTTCGCCCTCTTAGGGTTAAATAATGTTATCATAACAGAAAATGGTGTTTGATATATGTTCAAAAAGTATTAAATTTGGTTGTGCGAAACATTTATTTCGTAATAATAGGTTTACGCACGTGCCATTGTTGCTGTTTAATTGGGAATAAGGATTATTCATAGAGCATTCTCAAGTACTTTTTTTTGGTAAAACCCATTTTTTTTCTTAAAAGCACCGTTAGATTGAAACACTTTTATTTCTAGATGGTCCTTTTCTTAAAATCGTCAAATTTATATATAACTTTAAGCAAAGCAATTTAATTATAATGATTTGTGTAAAGTCTGTTTTTTTTCTCATAAAACACAATCCAATTCGATGCAATGCAATAAAATGTAATACAATCTTATGCCAATGCATACAATGCAATAAAATGCAAAACAATGCATTATAATGCATTAAAATATAATACAATGCAAAAAATCAATAAAATATAAAAGTTACAAATTATGCAATGCAATACATTGCATTATAAAAACATGATAATGCTTGCCAATTTCTTTTATACGATTTAAAACAAATTTTACGAGAAAATAGAACAAAACGTAAACTATCAGAATCTTACCATCCCACAGCAAAGGATTTGGTAAAATATTTAGAAAATTTATCACAATATCGAAAAACACCAGATTGTATTACTAATCAAACACTTTCTTATTTAGTGTTTGGTTAAGATATTTGTACTAAGATAAATTTAATTGAACCACCCAATAATGGGTATTGTAAAAACTAGAATTCTTATCTTAAGGAATCATTAAATGTCAAAATTTACCAGTCCTGTACGAGGTTTATCAAAAAAGTTTTTTTGTTTTTAAAAGTAGGAAAAAAATGATACATTCTATTGAAACTTTTTACGCTTTATCTATTGGTTATCAACTTTATTTTTTAAATACGTCCCTCGATTGTTTATTGCATTTTTTGAAGCAGTTTTAATCCCAATTACAATAATGTATTACATTTGATATTCTTCTGTTAAATAATCATATTTTCCAAAAGAGACAATGAGTAACACAAGGAACGCACATGCTGGGGTTCAAAACAATAAAAAATCCGGGGGCGTATTTAAAAAAATAAAGTTGATGATGGTTTAACGAAAACGAAACGTCATAAGAAATTTTTGACTTTACCAATACATAAAGCGCAAAAAGTACCAATGAGAATGTATTTTTAAAACTTTTTTAACTTTTGGAATAAACTAGTATAAAAATAAAAACGAAAATCGAAAATTTCAGTTTTTTCGCCATACTTCCAGAAGTATATATAACTTCAATTTTTCAACGATATATTGTTAAACCCCCCAATACGCAACTTGCCAAATTTAAATCACTCACCTATCTCTTACCGTTTCGGAGATCCCCGTGCTGTTCATTCTTATTTTGGACACCCTGTATATATTTATTTATTTATTCTCTTCTAAATGCAAAATATTGAAAAAAAATTCTGTTTTTAAACATGGTAATTAACCATATAATTTAAATATTTATTGTTATATTTGTAATTTTAATTTACATAATAGTTTTGATCTATTAGGTATCATAAGAAAAATCAATACCAAGCAATTTATCTTCTTAAATGCAGACATATTGCTTTTAAATTTTAGGATAATATACATATTGTATCGTCGGATGCCAATTTTAAATATACCATATGCCTACCACGTTCGCTTGAACCAAACGTGGTAGGCAGTAAAAAAAAACCTGTATTAAATTCTTTATCAATCTTTATTTGTTTTTAAGAAAATGGCGATTTAAAATGTTAACTTTAAAAAAACTAAAGTAGTCCACTTCCTGTTAAACCGGAAGTGATGAGCAGATGTTGTTATATTCCAGATCGACATCTAACCACACAATATATTACTTTAGAATTTTAATAAGATATGTTTTTATTTAAGAAAATAAATGGCTTGTTATTAATTTTATTAAATCATCCTGTATTTAAAAATATATTAATTGAAGCACCTATTTATTCAATATATTTTTAGGAGGTTTTTTGTAATATGGGGTGGTGTAAATGTTTTTACAAAGATTAACAGTATCTTTTTATTATAAACCATACAAATTAGCGTGATTACCAAATAATTGCCAACATTTTTGTTCTCTGTTAAATACCACAAAAATAATTACGCCGTGTGAGTCTAGTTGCGGTCACATCATATGTTTCCCGCTTCGCATGTGCTTTATCAGCAGATGGATGAGCTTTGTGTGGCTTAATAGGTTTATTCTGGCCATCATTGTGATTACTCAATCAGAAATAAAGCAGGTTTTGTGTGAGGCCACCAGTTTTTTCGAGTGGACTTTTAATCTGTTAGGTTTTGGTTCATAATAATAATGTTTAGGTTAACTATACAAACAATTACTTTATAGAAAATACAACCGATCAGGAACTAGCCAGACATGCTTAATCAGGGTTTTGTAACAATTTATTAATAAAGAGAAGTCAAACAAAAATAAATATATACTTAAATTTTGTCCAAACTTATCCATTGTAAAGATAACCTGAATCAGAGCGTTTAGTTGTTGTGTTAGTGTTGTTTTATAGGTATGTATATAAATCCAATAAAAACTCATTGCAAATTATAATTTAATAATATAACAAAAGCATGTTTTCATACTCCGCTTGTCGGTATAGACGGCTGTAGATGTTTGTTGCGCTATAACTCAAAAGCAACTTAGTCGATAACAATACGTTGCACACGATACCACGATATACATACATATATTCCAAAAACAAATAATATACTTTAAATATTTTGTTTTTAAATACAGATTTAGTGGGAAACACTTAACCAAATAAAATTTTCCCAATTTTAGCCTAACTTGAAAGTTGGTCCTAAAATTGGGTTTTATTAAAAACTTACAAAGACATAGTAGTCCTATAGTAATTATTATTTTTTTTACATTTCGATTTTTTCAATTTGAAATTGTAAGTTTTTTTAACTCGAAATACCATTTTTAAAGTCAAAAATCCGCGTTTTTTTTCAATTGAAAATACCAAGTTTTGAATCTAGAAATTCCAAAAATAAAATCAGGGAATTTTCACATAACCATTTTCAAAAACAAAATTCCTGTGTGTCTGTGTGTATTGATGCAAATATTTTGCAATAAAATTAAGGTCGTTAATGAGCAAAATCGGGCCAGTGAGCGCCACTGGCATTTTAGGGTATTTTAGCCGTTTACTGTAAATTAATCAACATATGAAGCTTAAAAATGCTATTCTTTTGTAGAAGAGTCGTCATAAGTTTGAATGCTATGTTGGTAAAATCGGACATTTATTTACTTTTTCATGACATGTACAATCTTTCTACATATTGGTAAATCAGATATAACACGTTCTATTATATTCTTAATTACACTATCGCACAAGGTGTATAATAAACATTATAAAATAACATTTTTATTTTTTAAATATTGGTTTTCTGTAGTCTTTAATTATTTTTTGATTTTTTTAAATGTTTGATAAATAATACAATATAGTTTATTTTAGCCCATTATTTATACATAAACCATAAATACCTCGATATTGTTGGTGCCGGGTTTCAAGATGTTTAAAGCATATTATCTCCCCAGTTCCTGACAAACAAAAGAAAATACAAAGCGAAATTTCTCTTCCGCATGAACATTTTAGTAGACACCTTTAAGACTTAATACAGGGAAGCGAACTTCTATAACAAGAAAGGGGAGTACAATAAGCCAATAGGCTTCAATGCAAATATGGGCTACTGATCACCCCTCTAAAACCAACCAACCAACCAGCCTCTCAGTTCCGTTAACGCTGCTCAAGCACCAAAACATGCAGTTATTGCATTTCACGGCACCTTTTAGACAGCGCGGACTTCATACAAATAACAACTACCTCTAAACCACCATCCCTAGGGTCTGGGTAATGTCATCCAGCAGGACCGACAGTTTACCATGAGTCTTGAAACACACACAACATCACACGGTGTTCACTGGCGGTCACCTATCCAGCAACTAACCGTGTCCACCTAACCCAAAGCTGGGTTTCGAAGCAGCAAAGAGCGTTGGTGTATTGTTAGGGTTATTTTTGGCTAGATTACGATTATTATTTAGAAATTGTAAGAATAACTTTTTCTCATTCTAATGCATGGACTATAGCGTCCCCCATTTAAATAATTTGATGAATTGTAGACATTTTTTTTTGTTAATCGTTTAATCATCCTACAGTGGTTTCTTGGGACTGATTTTGTTTTTTTTTTGTGCTAGGTTACCATAAATATTAAAAACAATTTTCTGTTACTAAACATGTATATCTTTATGTCCTAGCTAGAAAATTTTTTGTAGTGACAAAACCCAATAAGCAGAATTTTGCTCTTTTTTCTAATGTAATTTTTTATTGGTTATATTAATTGGTCGTTAAAAAGCCTTATCGACACTAACGCCAATAAAAAAATATTTTTTTGATATGTTCTGACGCGTAAAAAAAGGTTAAACATATTTATTACCAAGTTACTATTTATAAGTGTTTTATAATTAAAAACAGGCTGGGTACTGCTCTAGGGTCATATTTTTCAAAACATAGTTGCTTCTATGGTTAGTTTACTTAAAGCAAACTTCTTAAAATATACTAAATAAAAGCTTAAGAAAACTCATATTTTTACACTTGACTATCACTTCAATTTCGTATAATCAAGACTATAAAGTATCTTGGCTAGCGTTTCAATATTCTGTTTTTTTATTTTAGTTGTTTTGTAAATAGTGCAATTAATTTAAACGTTGTACTTTCTTATTGAAACTACCTATTTAATCCTACCTATATACATATTTTTCTTAAACTTACGTAAGAAACTTTTTCTGTTTTGACTTTTTTCTGTGTTTCTTTAAAATCCTTTAGCTGCATTTAAAAAATATTTATTTTAATAAACACTAGCATAATATTTTCGTAAGCATAAATTATTCCCAAAATAATTAAACCCAAAAATATTTAAGACCGTATTTTTTCTCTAATAATATTACTTTACAATAACCATAATTATTCTTATTGGTTTATATTTTCTTTATTACTGCTTTTCTGTGTCTATTAACTTTTCTTTTAATTTTTATTTTTACAGTTTTTTGCAACTTATATAATCCCACAATCCACAAAAGTAAACTAAGAATAATTTAAATTGAATTATACCATGTACTTGTGTCTGGTCTTTAATATTTTTTGCTTGAATTATTACAGTTCCTATTATTATTACAGTTTTTTCTGTTTTGCTACTTATTTTGCAAAAATAGTTTGTTAACAAAATCGCCATTCAATATACTTGTTACCACTTAGAAATAATAAATATAGAATCTACTAGTAAGCGCCCATAAATTAAATTTTAGTTTTTCAAATATTTTCTTTATATAACCTATTGATAACTTTTTAATATTTAAATTTTAACTTTTTTATTTATTTCTAAACGATTACCAGTAAATTACACAACTTTTTTAAGTCAAGGCTTTTGACAATTAATTTTTACTAAATTTAAATATATTCATTCATCGTACTATCTCAAATTATGCTTTTAGTTTTCACAATTTTAAAAATTGTGACATACATACACTGGTAAAATAAAAAAAAATATCTGCTAGTTTTAATTCAAAAACTTAATATATCCCTTATTAAATTAAGATAACAACATTTTCCATAACTTTACTTATTGTTATTTTAAATAAATACATTTTTCTGTAACATTTTACTTGTTAGAAATGTGGATGATACTACAAAGATTAAACTTCATCTTAAAACTAATGTTTATATTTAAGTATATAACAACTTCGCAAACTTTTTTGATAACATCATTACAAAACCAACTTTAAAGAAAAGACACTGCGTAATACTATCCGTCTTGCAGAAGCTTTGTAAACCTTTCGACTGCTCTGATATGTAACTTTGCTGTTGCTTATCCTAAAAGCTTTTCATTCGTGCAGATATATAGTAAAATACGAAGCTTGACAATTTGCGTGTGAAAAGCATATATTTTTTGTGTAATCCTAATCTGTCCTAGTAAGGGGTGTAGACGTAAAAGATAGGGCGGCAAAATGATCAACAAAAAGAAAGGTGAAAAAAATGGTAGCAAATAATTTTTCAAAGAAAACCACTGAAATTAAATAATTAAGCTTAATTTTGTCTGTCCTAATATGCTTCTTATAAAGTTTTGGACACGATAAACTTACAACACAAATCCCCTTTAAAAACGTTTGTTTAAAAGTCTATTTTGATTTTATACAAATTTTAATTAATTTTATTAAGTTAAATGTCAAAACAATATTTTACATTTACGTTACTCGCACTTTTCTACCCTAATGGCCAATATATTTTTTTACCTTGGGACAGTCCACGAAGGATGATGCCTAAGAACTAACGTACCGTGGGTGTCTTAAGTGTGGTGAGAGGGAGTTTGTTCACACGGGACTTAAATATTTGGAGATTGAGAGAAAAAGGAAAAACTTTTGCGGGCAGCAGGTTTCATAGTCTTGACACTCTAGGGATGAAAGAACGAAGAAAGCGGAAAGTTTGGGGCCTCTTTAGCTGAACTGTAAAAGGATGCATAAAAGTTGTACTACATGTAGCTCTATTGGGAGCTGCCACAGAAGGAATTATACTGGCCAACTCCTCTGAGCAAAAGCCGTGAAAATACCTATAGAAGAGCGACAGGTCCCCTACAGCTCAACGGTGGGCAAAAAGAGAAAGGAAGAAGAAAAGAAGGAAGGAATACATACAGAGTATACAGATCGGAAGAAGATAAATACTTTCTGGTTCAAAAGAAAAATCAAAGCTTTTTTTAAGCTGCCGAGGCTATGGATGTAATGTGTTTGTGCCAGTTGGGGCTATTCTCAAAGGTAACGCCGACAAGATTAAACGACTCTTTGTTCTGCAGAACTTGGCCGCTCATATGTAACGGATGAGCATTGGCGGACCTTTTTCGCGACAGCGAACATGACTGACTAAGGCATTAAACTGAACAAGATTTTTGGCTCCGCAATCTAAGATAAGTTTGAGGTCTTGTAAAAAAATATCTGCATTGACCTGCGCTTGTTTGCCAAATCAGAATTACATGGTGGCTTAAGAAATTGAATACTAGAGTGGAGGGTACTATCGTCAGCAAAACTATGAATGGAATTGATTGTGGAAGAGAGAAGATCTTTAATGTGTAGAAGAAAGAGCGTGGGTGCCAGCACTGAGCCCTGGGGTACCCCTGCATTAATTTGGTAGAAGCTGGAAGAATGACCATCTTCAGTAACTGATATACGTCGATTAGAAAGGAAACTGGAAAGCCAAGAGCAAAGCTTAGGTGGATGACCGTAAAAAGGAAGTTTGTTAAAAGCTCATCATGCCAGACCTGATCGAAAGCTTTACCATTTATTTTCGTAAAAATATTATGTTTAATGGGTTTAAAAACCAATTTTAAGAATTTATTGTTTTCAAATTAAATGCCTATGTTGATAAACAATAATGGCTACAAAATTTTTAAACTTTAACACCGATTTGTTAATCTTAAGTTTTGTTTCATGACTTGATCATTTAATTAAATAATTTTATTCTTATTGTAAACCAATCATTTATTACTTAAAAGACATATCAAAAAATATACGCACTTATATGTTTAGATTGTTGTAAACTGACAAATATTACCACTTTTTTAAAATATATTAAAATTTATCTTACATATGGTACCACCAACTGTACTTTCCTATTTTTGTTCTTAAATAAAAATATTATTTTAGATTTATTTAACAAACTCTTCGTGTTTTTCTGGAGACATTTATAATACCCTCATTATTCTTACCATCCTCGTTTTGATTAAAAAATTGTTTTAACTTAATCTGGGCCTATTGATCGGCTTTTTCATCTGTAATTTCAGAGCTAGTGAGCGACTCGTTCTACAGATAGATATTTAAGCGGATTTAAAGTTGTTTGCTTTCAGCAGTTCTACTGACATGCATTACATGATCTGATTAGACAACTAATTATCCCTCTTTTAAATTATAAGGTTTAAAAAAAATATCATAATTTGACAAACGTTTTTTTTAACCCAAATAAAGGTTACAAATAGTCTTAAACTTTGACTAATTTGCTGAGAATTCAGGCCGTTAATTTATTATTTTACGTTACAGATGTATAGGGTGTTATTCAAATTAATTATAATAAATATCTTGTATAACCACACATTTGGATTTTGAGGTGGGTTTCGCAAATCTGAAATTAATACACACATAAGTTTTTCCAATAAAAACACAATTAAACAAAAGAATTATTTAATATCATATTCATAAAAAAATAAATTTTCTGTTTTATAGTGCATTTTAAAGGTCTTTTGAATTTTTAATATAAACTTTAATAAAAAAAAAATACCCTGGCATGACAAGGATGCAGTAATATCTTTAATTTTTAATATAAATTTTAATAATTATTTGAACCATAATGATTATTTTAATAGACATTTAAATGTTGAAACATTTGTTGTTGTTTGTAGCTGCTAGTTAATTGTTTTTATGACTTTATCAGATCATTATAATCGCACTAATGATGCGAACACACTAGACCAGTGGTGGGCAAACTTTCTTTATGGGGGGCCAGAGAGTTTTAAGAAATTTTAGAAGAGAGCAAGGAGTATAGCCAAAATCCATTAAATTTTAAAATCTATATTTTACTTTAAGAAATCAATATTTTAATTTAATATATAATTATTATTCTTACTTTAAAAGATCAGGTACGTAGTCAGGGTCCAAAAATAAACATAAAAGTCCTTACAAATATGGGTCCGCAAGGCCTTCGTTTTCGAAATACAGGGTGTTAAAGTTTTTATTTAGTTTTTCTATTTCTTAAATTAAATCTATGATGATGTAAATATTGAAGTAAAAATTGGCATCCGGGGGTTTTTTGATATAACGGATTCAAATCTAATCCTAGTACAGCTCTTACTTGTAGAGGGTGCCACCTACACGTATTTTTATTATTTTGAACAATCACAACTTTTTGGTACGGCCCTGTATTACATTTTTAAGTAAATTTAATAATTGTATTGCCATTTTTACCTCAAAAAGGTATACATGTTAAATGTTGATACGAGCAACCGTTTTCAAGATATTTGGATTTAAAAAAATTACGACGCATCTGATTTTATTATAGCAAAATAAACAAAAAATAAAACAAAATGTAAAATTAAACAATATGTATTTAAATTTTTTAAAAAATTATTGTTCTTAAATTATGTTCAGCAAAATATAATTTTCAAAAATACCACCATTTACTTCTAAGCACATGTCAGCTCTGTGGTGCACACCCTGTATTTTAAAAACAAAGGCTTTGCGGACCCATATTTGTATAGACTTTTATGTTTATTTTTGGACCCTGACTGCGTACCTGAAGTATTGACATTTCCTCATGAATCATTCTGTATAAAATCCTCGTGTCACAGTGTTTGTAACAAAACTTCTATAAAACGGCTTGACCGATTCTTACGAAATTTTGTGTGTACATTCAGTAGATCTGAAAATGGGACTATTTTTCATACCCTTAAGTGATAATTCCCTTAATTTTTTTTAAATTTTTTATACAAAATTTTTTACTTTAATTTTTTTATGATTCGAGATTAAAAAATACAAACAACCTTAAATTTTTACCCTTTTACCACCAGCCTTTATTTTTTAATAGCAATATTAAGGGATGAGAACAAGCCGGTCTCTTGTCTCCCTCTTATTGTTTAGTTCTGTGAATTTATAATAGACGACGGCATATGTTAATTCATTAACACAACTTTCTAACATCGTTTGACATCTAGGTTACGTAGACACCCGGTAGATGGCGCTGTGTTTTAATTTCTACATCATATTTGTATATGTTCACGATGTCAATGACTTTTATAATCATACTGTGTATTGTGTTCTGTAATGGTGTGGAAGTGTAGAAGGGGTAAAAGGGTAGATGGGTAGATGGGTATGATTAGATGAGTAGAGGGATAGATAGGAAGATAGGTAGATATAATATTGTGTATCATAAAGCCTTAGAATTATAAACACTGTTTTTTTTTCTATTATTTATTATAGCAATTCGAATTTAATATTCATAGTTAAGACAGGACAACGTTTGTCGGGTCAGCTAGTAATAAAGTAAAAATGTGTATTCCATTAGTATTTTATGTTGATTTTCTTTTTCGTCCAAAGTAGTCGATATCATTAGCTCATGATATATATAGATGGCATTCAATACACAATAGGTCATCATAGATAATAGAATTTTGATTGTTTTTTTGATTTTGGTTTGGGTTTTAGCTTTGCATAGCTAGCACAATGACAAAATATTAAATTTTTCTAATATTTTATTAAATAAGGTAAAAGATGGCCATTTCTTTAGGGCTAGTTTTCAGATGAGCTTACTTTTAGCGGTAATAAACATTTTTTAATTTAAAGCATTCTTAATTATAAAATTAATAAAATTACCAATGATATTGGGCGGATTTAAAATTTTTTAAATTATAGTTAAGGGCTTTCTTGCAAAAATGCAAATAGTTTAAACAAATATATTTTTGGGATATTGAATGCTTAAGTACTAAATACTATCATATACTATTTCTATCATAAAAACGTTAGGTATTTCTTGGAAAAACTTATTGTAATATGTGTGTAGGCATCCGGTATGATTTACTTTTAAGCAAAAATAAAAGGTGGAATAAAGAATAAGACCGATACCTTATTACATAAATAATAACTCAGGCCTATAAAAAAGTCCTTTAAAAGACAAAAAAATATATTTAAGTTTTTTTTAAACCAAATTAAATATTTAAGATTTTTTTTAATGTATTAAAAAATATTAATAATATTGAAAAAAAAAATAAAAACCAAATACATTTTCACGCACTCTTTTAGTTTTTATTAGCATTTTTACAAATTAATATTTTAATGGAAATTCTTAACCGACGCGACGAGGTACAATATAATCCTATCAGCCTAAACCTTATTACCTAAAAAATATTTTCCGCAATACGTCTAGTATTATCTCTAATTCCATCACCATCATAGCTGGAATAAATTCATTAATTCCCACCAAATCTATCCAATTGCTGATGAAGCACGTACAAAAGGGAAAATATGTTGGATATCTCACATCTAAAAGGGTTTAATAAATTGAAGAGTTTATTGCAATTTAAATTATATACGGGGCATGCGAAATTTAAATTTTATTAAGAATCAAATAGTCAGATAATACACAAGGTGTCCCAATTAAAAAAGGCAACTCAAAGTTATATCTTAAAAACCCTAACTTATAAAAAATAATTAGGTACGCCCCTGAATTCCTCGTAAAAATTCTACAAAGATGGTATTTACCATTTTTTAAAATCTCTACCATTTTTAAAATATAAACCAACATGTATAAACGACCATGTTTAAAAATTAAAAGTTGTTTTTAATCGACTAAGATTAAACAATCTAAATTTAAAACCCGATAAATGCGAATTCTTAAAACGAAAAGTTTGTTATTTAGGTCTTGTAGTAACGGCAAACGGAGTAAAACTAGATCCTTGAACAATCGAATATGTAAAGAATTTTCCTACTCCGACTACTCCTAAAGATATAAAATAATATTTAGGCCTGCCAGGTTATTATAGAAGATGAGTACCAAATTTTTTTTTAAATTGTAAAACATCTGACAAAACTCTACAAAAAGATGTTTTTTAATCTAAATGACGAATGTATTTAATCTATTAACAATTTAAAAACTTTTTACTATGGCTTCAATTTTAAAATACCCAAATTTTAAAGAACAATATATTTTAACAACAGGTGTAAGTTCTTATGCTATCGACTTTGTACTTTCATCAAGGACCGATCGGTAAAGATTTTCTATCGCCTATGCCTTAGAACTCTATTGAAAGAATAATTATACCAATATAGAGCGTTAAACTCTTCAGTATCACATGCAGTGTTAAACATTTTAGACCCTATCTTTACGGTAGAAAATTTACAATAATAACCGATCACAGACCTATAACATGGTTATTTTTTATAAATGATCCAAGCTCTAGATTAGCTTGCTGGAGATTAAAGCTTGAAGAATATGATTATAAAATAATTCACAAACCCTAAAAACTAAATAAAACTCTGACGTATTATAAAGAATTAAAGTAAATAACTCCACTAAAATAAAAAAATTCTAGCCATTTTCAATAATCAGTCAGGTAATGAATCAATCATTACCGAAGCCGCTTCAGAAACAATTAGGAAGAATACATTACCCTTTAAAACTGACAAATTAAAACTACCCTATACGCACATTTCTCTGATATTATAGCCAGTAACTGAAGACCTGAAAGCACCCAAAGCTGTAGATAAATCTGGACAGTTTTTATTTGTGGCGCAATTTTTAGGTCTTCGCGGATGTTTTCAAGCGAGAAAAAGTTTATCATGATTCCGACGTGGAAACTCGCTGAAAATGGCCCCCCAAAGTCCCAAAAATGAGTTTCCAGCAAATATCTGCCAAAATATGCAAATTGAAAATTTTTGTTTAAACAAAAAGTAAAGATCACCTCGAAATCTACAACAATGGTTCCTACCATTTTTTCGCAACACCAATATTTTTCGCAAAAACGGCCGTCGAAAAATCCATAACATTCCACACTGGATAGATGTGGTTAGTTGTGAGTCCGCGAGTCACTGGTGTGATGAATTTTCCTGATTTTTGAAAAATTATTGGATCTTTATTAGGAAGAGAAAAGTACATTTAGAAATCAGACACTCTAAGCTTTCAAATGATGTGCATTAAAAAGCATTTCAATAAGATGATGAGTTTTTGATTCGCGTTTATTCTACAGATTTTTTAGAACTCCGGAAACGGCTAAAAAATGCAGATGGGTAAAACATTTTTTTATTAAAACGCAAGAAAGATGGTGAAGGAAATTTACTGGGATCATTAAACACTTGCTAAGGTCTTATTATAAAAAAATGGTAATAATAAACCATTTTTTTATAAATTATCAATAAATTAATGAGATATTCTTAAATTATTGAGAAAAAAAAAATTTTGACCGCTTTTTCCAATATTTTGGAAAAATCAGAATGGACCCAAAATTATATTCAATGATAGGTACGGATTTTTTCATTCCGATGAATTTTAAGTGATTAAAAAATGTACATTATTGCCCGAGTAATGGAACAATTCGTCCGCCCGCTTATAAGTGAATCCGGCATTCTAGCGGTAGAGCGGCAGCTGAAATGAGGAAACTTTTGGGTCCCGTTACCTCGAAAACCATCGATTTTTCGAAAAAAATTATAGGAACCATTTTTGTAGACTACAAGACATTCTTCATTTTTGTAAAAACAAAAATTCTCCAATTCGCATATTTTGGCAAATATAAGCGAGAAACCCATTTTTCTGGCCTTGAGGGGTCATTTTTAGCCCCTTTCTACCTGTTAATGTTGATAAACTTTTTTTCTCTTCAAAGCATCCCCGAAGACCTAAGAATTGCACCACAGGAGAAAACTGGGCAGATTTATTTACAGATTTGTCCCTTCATTTACTGGACTATTACCCCAAACAACAAAATCTACGGTCAACCTAGAGTTAAACTCTTTTTAAAAAAGATACTTTTGGAGATATTTCTGTTGTTAAATGATGCTTCTCTGGACATAGCAGTGAGTCTGCAACACCTTGAAATAACCCCTTTACAAAATACGCTAGAAAGATATTATCATTTCGAAAAGAATATATATCTAACGATAATTTAAAGCTTATAGATTATAGAAATATAACTTTAGTTCTTGATACTTCTGCAAATAATAAAATAAATGTAGAACATAATAAAGATATGCTGTATTAGCAAGAATTAAAATATGTTACGTTAGAACAAGAAATATAACCAAACTTATTATTAATAGTTGATTCGATGAAACGAACAATACCAGGAATACAAATCTACACTTATTTCTATTTTCCTATATTAATTTAAAAATACAACAATAAAAATTATTATACCTATCTTATCTACTATCTATACATACACTATTTCGTTATCGCAAACGCAAGCTAAAAACCCCTTAACTTTTTCTAAACTTCCACTATAGGGTTAAAATATGGCATCAAGAGCTTTTGGCTGCTCTATCGGGTTCCTTTACCTTCGCTTATCTTAAAAGCTTTTTTGTGCCTGCGAAAGCATACTATAATACTGAACTCGACTTATTTGCGTATCAAAAGCATATATTTTCAGTTCAGGCAAACGAAAATAACTTTTCCTAAATAGCTTTGCGAACATACACCTTAACGATTTATTTTATCAGTGTACTAGGTAAATACTTTGGAGGATTCGAAATTATTATTACTACATTTTATATAATATGAAAGATGCCTTAATATATATATATATATATATATATATATATATATATATATATATATATATATATATATATATATATATATATATATATATATATATATATATATATATATATATATATATATATATATATATATATATATATATATATATATATATATATATACATTGATCATAACAAACATTTTTTGGGAATAATTTTATAATTATAATAACTAAATTATAGGGGCAAATTTTATTCATTTCGTTTTTAAAATTTCACAAAGAATTTTCAAAATTAATTCAAATTTATATTCCCAATTTTTTTTTAAAAGGGATTATATTTTTTTTTTATTTTTTTTTTTTTGGGGTTTATTGTTTAATTAAAAAATTCCCAATTGCAAAAATGATAACGAAGTACTTTTTTGAACGAGATATTTGGAAAATGGGTTTTGCCCCTGTTTTCAAATGAAAGTAATTTTAAACACCTAAAGGGGCCCAAAACCAAAACCCTCCAAATTTTCACCCTCAAATTTCAAAATCCCCGGATTTTAAGGTGAGGGAGGGGGATTTTTTCTTTTTCCCCGGGAAAACTTTTGTATGTTAAAACATTATTTCAAAGTTTGCTTTGGGAAAAAACCCCCTTTTTCCATGGAAAATTGGGGGTTCCTTTAAAGTCTTTATCTAAAAAGTTTAAGATAAATGAAATTTTTGAGGGGTTATTAATCTTTTTTAAAAAAAAGGGTAATATTGGTAAACCACAAAAAAATTATAGGGGGGCCCCTTTTTAGAAAAAAAGTTCAATTTTTTTCCCCCCCCTAAAGAAAAATTTTCCTTTTTCCTATGCATTTATTGTTTTAAAAAAAACAAAACCCAAAAAAAAGTTTACACCCTTTCTTATTATTATAATTTGGGATAAGGCAATTTATTAATTATTATTTATAAAATTTTTATTTATATTATTTAATTATATATATATATATATATATATATATATAATATATATATATATATATATATATATATATATATATATATATATATATATATATATATATATATATATATATATATATATATATATATATATATATATATATATATATATATATATATATAATTTTATTTTACACTAAAATTTCAATGTCTTGGTAATTAATTAAAACAATGCATGAAATGATGTTTTTTACTATTAATATAAATTTAAAAATCGAATTAAATATTTCATAAAATATTTATAATATGTTTATAAAATTTAATTTAAGAAACAGAATTGTTACTAACATTTTATAAAAGAAAAAACAGTAAGTAAAATTTATTCTGCACAAAAACAAACACATTTTTGCGTCACTTGTTTGAGTCCCGGATACTTATATCAAAAAAATTTCCTGGCGACAAGCATTAAATGCAAATAATATTTAAAAAATGTTAATACGTTATTTTTATTTGGTTTATGTTATTAAAAAAAAATAGTAACTAAATGTTAAAACAAAATTGTTTTAAGGACATCATAATCGAAATAGTAACCTGAGATTGTTATTTTTATTTGGTTTATGTTATTAAAAAAAATAGTAACTAAATGTTAAAACAAAACTGTTTTAAAGACATCATAATCGAAATAGTAACCGGAGATTTTTTTAAAAATCGGTGCAGCCCACAAAGTCTTCTATAAAACACAAATGCTCGGTACTATAGTCAAGGGTCTTAAAATTAATATAGTTATGTCTATCGTCAATATTTGGACCAAGTTTTTTTTGTACCTAATAATTTTTACTCCATTAATAGATCTGTTAATTTTAAGATTAAATTTGCATAAAAGAAAATAGTTTTTAAAGTAATTTTCTGAAAAACGGGTTAATCCAAAGGGGTGGTAAAGGTAATGAGATTTTTTTAACCACTAAAGGTCGGAAAATGGTTACAAGGGTAAAATTTTAGAAAAAATTAAATTGTAATTAAGGCTTTTAGGCTTTAAAGACACTAATAGAACTAACGTTTAAGATTTTTATAAATATACACTGGAACTTCCTCACTAAAATTGATTTAAATTAAAAAAACACTATTTAAGTATTTTTGTATTCAACAAAAACTTTGGAGTAAAAAGTCCACATCGAAGTGAGTGGCAGCAATCCGATCTTTCCAGGACGCTAGGATACATCATCTGGTAAAAAAATATTAGAATTTTTTTTCTCTTAATACTAAAACATCGTCCCGGCTGGATGGCATACCAGTAGTCGTCTTAAAAATGTGCTCCCGAGCTTGCACCCATTCTAACTCGTCTCTTTCGAATCTCCTACGGCACGGACATTTCCCCGGAGAGTTGGAAAGCTACACGTGTGCAACTTATCTACAAAAAAGGATGCAAAATCTCCATTCTAACTATGGACCTATATTTCTTCTTTCTGTTGTTTGCAAAGTAATGGAAAAATGCATTAATTCCCAAAGATAAAGTATCTCGAAAAACACAAGCTCTTACATGATAGACAATATGGATTCCGTCACAGTAAATCCACAGCTGATCTTCTTTCCTTTGTCTCACGCAACTGGAACAAGTCCTTTCGGTTTCTTGGTGAATCCCAGATCGTTGCTCTTGACATATCCAAAGCTTTTGATCAGGTCTGGCACGATGGGCTTCTTACAGTCTTCCCCTAAGCTTTGCTCTTGGCTTTCCAGTTTTCTTTCTAATCGACGTATATCAGTTACTGTAGATGGTCATTCTTCCAGTTTCTACCAAATTATGCTGGGGTGCCCCAGGGCTCAGTGCTGGCACCACGCTGTTTCTTCTACACATTAACGATCTTTTTTCTTTCGCAATCAATCCCATCCATAGTTTTGCGATAGTACCCTCCACTCTAGTATTCAAATTCTTAAGCCACCATGTAATCCTGATTTGGAAAACAAGCGCAGGTCAATCTAGATATCTCTTTTACAAGACCTCAAACTTATCTTTGGATTGGGGCGCCAAAAATCTTGTTTAGTTTAATGCCTCGAAAACACAGTCATGTTTGCTGTCGAGAAAAAAGTCTGCCAATGCTCATCCGTTACATATGAGAGGCCGTTTTCTTAAAAACAAAGAGTCGTTTAATCTTGTCGGCGTTAATGATAGAAAGACTGTTTTTGCCCACGTCGAGCTGTAGGGGATTTTTTGTCGCTCTTCTTAGGTATTTTCCCCGGCTTCTGCTCAGGGGAACCAGCAAAATTCCTTCTCTGGCAGCTCAAACAGGGCAATACGTAGTGCAACTTTTATGCATTCTTTTACAGTTCAGTTGGGGCCCCGAACTTCCCCTTTCTTCTTCCTTCATCCCTAGAGTGTAAAGACTATGGAATCTGCTGCCGCGGAATTTTTTCCTTTCCCCCAATCTCAAATATTAAGTCCGTGTAACAAATTTTCTCTTACCACAAAAAAAGGTACGTTAGTACTTAGGCATCACCTTTCGTGGACTGTCCCAAGATAAAACAAAAAGGGGGATATCGCCCAAGGAAGTTCCTTATTCTGTCCAAAGAACAAAAAAGTAAAGTAAGAAAATTATCGCATTGCGTCCATCTATGATGCCAAATATGTTTTTTATCAACTTTGGAAAAGAAAAATGCCTTTAGCAACCCGTAAAGATACACAAATTTCTTATTGTGTCAGCTGTTGTGTCTTAATATCTAGGCCTAGCAAAGCCTTCTTCATATACGGGACATTGCTTCAGGCTGTCATCAGCTACGGTGCTGGCTAACACAGGACCTGGCACGGAGGATAGCGGTCATCTACGGTAACAAAAGGGTGTATTGAAGATTGTGAACTGACCAAGATTACCGTCGCCAAAAAAATGTTGGGCAAGGGCCCTAGTTCATTAGTGTATTTTGAATTAAATGACATTAATAAATTATACAAAAGAAAGTTGGGTATGACTTTATTAAAAAAACTGAAATTACGTTATAATTATTAATAAACAATATATCAATAAAGGTTAATAGACAGTAATATACAATTATATATTATATCTTTCTTTTGCATGTATTTTAATATATTTAGTATATTGCTAGTAAAAATAAATAAAACAAGAAAACCGTATTTAAAAGAAATTAAATTAATGTAAACTTGTTTAGCTCTTAAAGGAAAAAAATATCAGTATACGCTCTGAATCCAATACTTGCTCGTATCACGGACGTGGACTATTTAATATTCTTTTAGAGAATCTCATTTTCTTGTAACAACTTTGTTAAATGAGAAATTTTAGCTGGCTCTAAAAGACCTAAAGATCAAACGAGTTACTTTGTTAGCATTCAAGTACATAGAAACACTTTTTATATATAAAAAAGTGTTGTTGTATGCAACCAGTTTTAATTTAAATGGGGTAATTTTCCTTCATACGATGGTGCAGTCGCCGACATTTATCTAGCCTAATTAAAAAACATTTGTTTTTTTTAATAATTTTTTTAACATTTTACCCTAAAACGCTTAACAAGACGCTTGTCCAATTTTTTATTGCTTCGAAAATTAGCTTTGCTTGAATTCCTTAAAACAGTATGAAGTTTCGGGCCGGACCACAAGCTATTTTTTTAGGTTTGCAACCAAAAAAAGGTGCAGGAGCCAGGTCTGGTGAAAACGCCGAATTGCCAATCAATTTGTACCTTATTTGATATAATTTTGCCTGTGCAATGGCCGCCCTGTATGTGGGTATTGATTTAAGAAACTTTTTTGAGAGCTAGTGTAACTGCCTTCTACGCGTCAGAGATTGATTTATCCTTTTCTAAGTACTTAATATGAATAATGTCATTCGTTCCCAAAAAACAGTCGCCACCACCTTTTCGGCCAAACGGGACTTGGCCTTCACCGCTTCTTCTCTACTGATTTGACTGTTCCTTTGTCTTCGGCATAAAATGGTGGACCCACGTTCTACCAACCGTGGCATATCAGCGAAAAAAAATATTTAGATTGCGTTTAATCATCAGCAAAAACTTTTCTGAATTTGTCACACGTGTGCGTTTTGGGTCGACAGTCAGCAAACGCGGCACCTATCGCACGGATAGCTTTTTCATAACTAAATGTTGATAAATGATGTAATATACATGCACAGATAATATGTTAAGAGCCTCTGCTATCTCATTCATTTTAATTCGACGGTGTGCCGCGATCTTATCACGGACTTTTCTGATGGTTTCCGGTAAAGTAACGGTTTTTGGTACCCCAGGACGTTTAACTTTAAACACCCTTTTTCGATCACAAACAGCTTTTTAAAATTTTACAGTTGCTTACGATATAAACAGCGTGCAGTTCGGCTTTGATTTTTGCATTGTTTTCCCTTACGAGTGAAGGTACCTAAGCACTGAACAATTTGAGTTTTAAAAAATTTTATTATACTGGCTTCTGCAAGAAGTAAAGTCCTATAGCTGACCGGCTTCCTATTTCCCATAGCAGTTTAGGCCCCATGTGTTAAAGATGTGTGAAGTGTTTAACAGTATAGTGTTCCGTAGTATTATATGCCACAAGTGGCCAAGTGGCAGTATACGGGAGTATCCCCTACGGGGATACTTTTGTATCCTAACGTCACTAGCTAAAGTTTTTATTCTTATGTTATCTTAAAAACTTTACTTACCTGGAGTACTTTATTTAATTACCATTAGATAGCATTAGGGCTACAATATTATTTATTTGGTTTTTAGCAATTATTATAAAGGATGATTTTAACAATCTAGTGCTCATTTAGACGAAAAATAATTTTTGGAATTTTTTTAGTAAAAAACAAATATTTAATTTGTTAAAATTAAGAACTTCTGTACAAAAAAAGCAATTTAAATGTAACACCTATTAAAATACCTTTCCTCTTTCATATTTTTAATGCATTGTATGGTTCAAATAAAGAAAAAGGAAAAATATCACCGGAAATAATTCAGTCCATTATTTCCCAAAAATCAAATTGAACGACGGGCGCTGATTTATTGACAGGCATCAATCAGTGCATAAATACAAATGTTTACAATAGTGATGAAGAGTTGGTTAAATAACTTAAAAAATAAATTGGATAGCAAATATGTGCAAGGATAGCTCTTTAGCATGTCCTAAAAAAGCAGTTTGATCCAAATAATTTGTTGTCACTTAGTCGGTGTTTAGAATAATACTGATGCTAAAATAAACTTAATAAATTAATTAGTATGTTTATTACTATCATTTAAGTATCGCTAAACCCGTCCAGAAATATCGCACAAAAACCAAAAACGAATACTTTTATTTTCTCATAGCTACATGACCCAAAATTGCCGGATTTAACTACGTCAAGGCGCTTTAGATTCGAACTTAAGAAACTAAATATTTTGACGCAGAAGTGTTAAAAAAATACTTATGAGACCACGCTGTACTGAGAAGAATATATCCTCAAAATAGGAGAAAATTACACCGGTGATCCCATCTAAAATTTAAAAGTAGACTTATCGTTTCTGGTCAAACCGAAAGTAATACAAAACAAGTAAATATATTAAACAATGCATATTTATGTTAAATACGAGGATGGTCCCAAAAGTGCTCGACCTAACACAGAAAACAAACAAAACTTGCGAAAAAAAAAATTAATTTTTGTACATAGTCTCTCTTAACCTCAATACACTTTTCCCACCGATGCTCAATAGCTTTGATACCCTGCTTATAATGGGAATCTGTGTGTCTGCCTTTTGGGATTTTGTTTAATTATGTCTTTACTTAATCACCTAATCCACTTTCAAGTTCATCATCGATCGATGACTGCCTTGATCTGGAAAAATAAGTTACTTTCACTCTTTTAACTACCCCCTGTACCACTAGGGTGTTCTCCTGTATGGCATTGTAACTACTGGTATCGAATAAATACATTATAATGAAATGACGGCAAAATCTTGGCTCTATCTCTTAGATTTTTGGATCCGAGACTTAAAACAGTTATAAAACTTAATGACATCTGCATGTAAAAACATTATTTATGTAATAAAACAATGTAGAAAATATGTTTTATATTGCAGTAACTGATTTATTTATTACAAAGTATTCTTTGGGTTTCCCATTAGAAAAGCAAAAGGAAGACCTCTCAATTTATATACCAGGGTATAAATATGTGTACTAATAGAGTGCACAAAATTGTTTGACCCTTTACATTTGCAGATCTGCTAAAAAAGCAACTCAAGAACCTCTATAAAAATCAAAAACCATATTACTATTTCGGTGACAGATCGGTCACCGTTTAAAATATATAAACCTAATAATGTTAATTAAATAAATTTATACAATACATTTTATGGCATTGCAAAGTGTATCAGTCATGTTAAACATTTATTTGTTATTTTTCGCACCTCTATTAATACTTTATACAAGCATAAAAGTTGTCTAATTTGTGACATAGACATTGCAACACCCAGTAAATGTAAGTATATTTTATTAATATTTTAAAAAATAATTGGGTCAAATAAGAATAACAATTGATGATATTGTCAACAAGAAAAATTAAACCAAAATAACAAAAAATCAGTAGTGAGTTGCGCCACCAAGGAAATTTTGACTTTCTGTAACTCTTCGTGGCATTCTACGAATCGAATGATCAATATCCGCCTGTGGTAGGGTCTCCCAGGATAATCGTACTTCATAACGTAAACGTTATATCCAGCATAAGATGTTGCAGCCGGCTTAGCCTCCTACCCATCATGTCCCACACATGTTCAATAGGCGATAGGTCAGGTGACCTTCCAGGCCATGGAAGAAAAGTAACATTAGCTTTTCGAAGGAAGTCTCTTGTAAGTGCAGCTACGTGTGGTCTAGCATTGCCCTGCTAATTGCAGTTGTTAAAGGTATGGCAACGCAACAGGTTGTAATACGTTATTAATGTTAGACTGGGCGTTCATGTTTCTGTCTAAAATAACTAGAGGTGGTGTGCTTTTAATTGCTATGGTACCCCATATCAAAACGCCTTTAGTAATCGCAGTCCCGCGCTCTAAGCAAAATTAAAGTTGTCGTCTCTCTCCACTTCTTCGACGAACTCTCCTACGACCATCATGAGCTACAAACAAAAACGTCACTAAATACGACCCGATTCCATTCCATATTCCATTGAGCCCGATCTTGACACCATACCGGACGTAGCTGTCTAGGTCTATTGGTCAATGGCAATACAAACCGAGGACAGTATGATTGTAGACCATACGTTCTAATTCTTTGATAAAACGATCTTACGGATATTTGTCGACCCGTAGCTACCCTCTCCTCAGGTCCAATTGTCCTTGTTGTGCTAAAATGGTCTCTAAGGAAACTAACTCTTAAGAGCCGTTTTTTGCGATCTGTGGTTCTTCCTAAAGCCCCAGTGCCCCTACGACGTGTACTGCGACGATGTATACAGGGTGTCCTAATAAGGTCGTCCTCCGGCAATATCTCGAGAACCCTTCATCGCAAAGCTTTCGGAAAAAAATATTTATAATAAAATCGGCCTCGAGAAAATGCTGGAAATTATTTTTAAGTTTCTAATTTTGCCGCTAGAGGGCGTAAAACTAAAAACAAAATTAAAAACACGGATTATTTAAAAATATCCCCTATTAACTTATGTCGTTAATAGTTTCCTTACAAACTACGTAAAATAAGGAGACTTTTTTCTTCTAAGCGTTTTTCCGTTACCTGTCAAATATAGGGAGGGGAAAAGAGCGAATACACATTTGAAAAAAATTGAATAACTTTGTTTCGGCTTAACCGATATTGAAAAACTAGGTTTCGTTTAAAAGAGCTTTTACCAGGGCTTAAGATAAAATATTGGAATGATAAATTTATTTTTTTGTTTTATCCCCAGAGACTGGTTTATATCAAACTTATAAATTTTGTCATTTTTTTATAATAATTTTAATACAATGGTATTATCTTTATAAGCCCATTAAAAAAAAAATTAAAAAAGTAAAGAAACTGGTGAAAACAGCATTTCGATATCTTAATTAGTTTTCGAGTTATTGCCGAAAAACTGCATTACTCGTATCCTTACCTATTTTTAGCTGTCAGATAAACAACGCGGCGTTAATCGAGGGTGCCATGACAATAAAAACCAATTGTTTCTCTGATGATATTAAATAATATTAATAATATCCTTATTATTTGTTTATTATCAATTTAATAACAGCATTCATAATTGCATGGCTCGTGGATAATAATAGCTGACTATTATCTACGGGCTTTGGCTTATTGTATCTTCATTACGCTGGAATAGGATGCACATTTCCAGTTCCTCTTAAACGTATTGTCAAACGTCTAAAAACTTTTTTATTAAAATGCCGTTCTTTGTAATACCTTATGGCATATTGTCTCGCCGCAATAGAGGCATTTGAAAAATTTTCAAATTAAACTGCAAGCTGATCGTATGCCTCGGTGTGTTACGGTTTAGTTTTTCTCCATCCTAGTAGAGACAGCTCGACTAGGTAAAATATCAAAGGCTTACCTGTCTGGTGATGTAATTGGTTTGCCTGGGTAAAATAAAGATGTATTTTTTTGGTAAAAGTCAACTTTATTCACATTATTTAATTTCAAACCTTATACATACATTGAGCAATTAACTTAAAATTATCTTCAAATCTTGACCTAAAAAAAACAATGATTTTGATTAACCCATTTTAAATATATTCTTTTTATCAAAGAGCCTAGATTTTTTTTTTAAATAAAAGCCGAAAGAGTGTTGTATCTTTTTTTTTGGATTCATTTCTTTAAAAAATCTATTAAATAAATTAAAAATTTTACAAAATTATATTTGTTTACCTGTCAAAATTTTGTAATGACAGACGACAGGCCAGAAATGTACTAAAAGTTAATACCATTGTACCAAGTAACCCTTTTTGGGTACCTCATAAAGAATTCAAAAAAAATAGAATTAACTTAAAGGGCCCTTTTTTTTAAGGGCCGTGGCATTTTTCATTCTTTCTTTGAATTGACCGTGCCTTGGCTTAGTGCTGACACGGGTTTTAAGGTTTTATTAAACGGATTTATAAAAAAAGATAGTTATCCCAAATTAGGCTAGTGCCTACTCTAATTTAGAGGATTTGATTTTGGAAAAAATACATACATATCTTTTTTTTGAGATTTTAAAAAAACAAAAAAGGCCAACCCAACATCTTCTGGTAAGTCGTTCACATTTCTACTTTTATTATACTTTTATAAAAATCTCTTTTTAAACAGTTAATTTTTTAAAAAAAAAATCTAAAATAAGTCCATTTTAAATCATAAATCCCAAAAAATAATAATTATTTAACTTTTAATTACTAATATTGCTTTTTAAAAATTATCCAAGAAAAAAATAAAAGTACAACATAAATACTCTTTAGGCCTTTTCTTTTTTTTACTTTTTCCCTTTGTACTTTTTCGGTACTTACCTCTCGGAGACTGTGCCACTCTCGCCCACTCTGGTCCAGTACTTGTAAAAGCTGTACTTTCCATTCCGCCGGATTACCCCGGGACCAGTTAACTTACAAGAACGGGGACTGCAGGTCTATCACCACCATTCCTGTCAGATGTGCTGAGTCACCCCGTCGAGTCAGGTTTGATTGAACAACTCCCCCGGCTTCTTTCTAATTACTTTTCGGACAGCTGATATAGTTTCTAGGGGTATTCTAGTTTTTACTTGTGCGTATAGTTTTAGAACACTTATATTTTATCACAATAACCTCTGTTCGCCGAGGGGATACGTATACACGAGGTACACTACAATAACTGTTATTTATACCAACTATAAGCACCATTACTCTTCTTAACTTAATTTAATTATTAATTTATGTGTTACCCTTTTTGAGTAGTATAAATATTAGATCTGAATCATATTTAACTTAGTTTTAAGAAATAGAAAAAAACGGGGTTTAAAAAGGGCTGTGCGACTGACAGATCAGCTGTTAGAACCAAGTAGAGCTGGGGAAGGGGTCCCCTAATGGGCGAAGTCT
>JAHBCN010006889.1:0-46653 GCA_019359885.1 Listronotus oregonensis
CCCTTTTATAAAGACATCGTTGCAAATCTTGGACCAAAAAGGTTAATTCTGTAGTTTTCCGAAGAAAATATTGCCTTTCCTGAGACAGTAAAAAAGACCAACTGGGGGATTTGGTAAAAAAAAAAAGAAGTTTAAAAAGAAATATTTTTGACAATTGAACCTTTGGTCCTAAAGTTCTTCGCCCCCCCACCGTACCATTGTCAATATAATTCAATCGAAATGGTTTGGTCAGAGTGCAAAAAAAATATGACCAATATATTTTTGCCTTAAAAGAAACCTCTTCTGAAGTGTTGGCAACGTGGGAAAAGTTACTTGGCGAAATAACCGCTGAGCATTAGAATAATTCGGCCCCCCAAAAAAGAATCTAAAAGCTTGGGAAAGAATCGAATATCGATGCCAGATATAAACCCCGATTGTTTATTTATTTATTTAAATTTATTTAATCACTTTGGACACATTAAGTTTCCTATTGTTACCATTGTTTATATTGCATTGTATTGCAATCAACATCTTTGGAAATCCTTGTCCCCTTGTTGATGATACTCCTTTAAAGCTTTTGTCCCATTTGTCCATTTTTTTAAAATTAAATATCCTTTTCCTTACTTTCGTTGGGCAGCTGTTTTTCACCAAATTTTGCAGTTTTAAGGCAATTCCTGCAGCTTCTTGTTGTTTCTCTAGCTCAAAAAACGCCGATAAATTTAGAATGATGAGCTGTTTGCCTTTTAAAGTATTGTTAAGAAAGCATTTTTTGTACACTTTTTAAAAATAAATCAAATTTTATATTGTTAAAAATTTTTATTTTTTCTTAAAGGTATGGAAAATAAAGCTTTTACAGTTTAAAAAAAAATCAAATTATAAAAATATATTTGTAAAAAAATAAATAAAAATTTATAAAAGCATTTGTCAGATCCATCTTCAACGGGTTCAGGAGCGAAAAGTTTTTACGGTGTGAAAAATGCCATGAATAAAAATGGAACGCACTTTTGGTAGGTCAATTGTTTACAGCTAAGAAATACGTTTTTTGGGCTTTTGACATAACTGCATATCCGAAAAAATTCAAGTATACCTTGCATGATTCTATAGACTCTCTAATTTCTTGCAAAAAAAGTATTTAGTGCCATTTAGGAGTAAATTTTCTCAGAATTTTGGATAAGTTTTAAGTTTTTTTCTATTCGACCATTTTTCTGGAAGTCCGAAATTGTTCCAAAAATTCTAAAAAGATTATTCGTGTTTCTTGAATAATTCTAAAAACTTTTGTTAAATTAAATTTTTCCTGCGCCTTTAATGAATTAAAGTAGTTTTTGCAAGAAAAATTCATAACATTTATGGCTGTTTGTGGGGATAATAAAATATGTTGCCCCTCATTTTCACGTAGGCAGTCTTGTGGGGCTTATCAAGAAAAATATTTTGAACAAAAAAATGTACACCAAAACCCAATCTTGCGCTTGATCAATCATGATCATTTTTGCGCCGAAAATTCGCTTTTTTTTATAAAAATTATAGGTTGGAGACAAATGACCAAAAAATAAAAAAACCCCAAATTTAAAAATCCAAAAGAGGGATCAATGAAAAATTTAAAGCGAAAATCTTAAAAAAAAACCCAAACGATTAAACTATGTTTTTCGGTTAATTAAACCCAAAAAAAAGTGTTTTAGTTTTTTAAAAAATTTTTATTTAATGAAATAAAGACGGTGTTTTAAATGTCAGCGTGAATCAAACACTTCATTTCGTATTTTTAAAAAACAACTTGGTGGTGGATTTATTAAATTTTAACCCTTAAAATTGTCTGCCTCATTTTTTTTTTGTGTTTTTTAAATTTCTTTTAATTTGATTTCCGTTTGTTGGTCTCTAAATCAAACACTTTTTTTGGGGAAAACTTTTTACACCTTTTTCCCATGCGCAGTACCTGGTGTTCCAGGGGGGTCAAGCAACACATGTTTACCTCATCTATCCCGATACTATAACACAAAATTTTAAGGTATATCAAATAATACTTCATGAAACCTGCATTATCAGCTCTCCGACTATAAAGCATACAAACATACATACAAAACATATTTTCACAAATTACTAATCTGCCAAATTTGGTAACAAATTTCTAAAGAGACTAGAAGGCTTCTGGTATTTAAGCGAAAAAAAAAAATAAAGAGGTGATTTTATATAATTAAATAAGGATAAGTAAGTACCTTAATATATTTTTAATAATACTCACTTGCCTCTGCTTAACTGAGGTAAATTTAGGAAATAATAAAATTAATAATTTTACCACTATTGTTGGTCTTAAAAACAATTAATGTACTTGTCACAAAAAATTAATTCGTCATTTGTGACATTACATCCTAAATTAAAAAACTTTATTACAATATTAGATTTTTTAAAATATTTTATTCGATTTTCCAGTGGCGGCTTTACAGGGACGGCAGGGTCGGCAGTGCCGACACATTGCTCATCAGTGCTCAATGAGTAAATAATTAATTAAAATGAAAACATTCAAAACAGAACAATATCTTATTTACAAAAGCCTTTGTTGTATTATTTTTTCCGCCATACCGATTACTTTTTAAATGACTGCGTAGTTTAAACTCCTGCGATTAACCTATACCAAAGTTCTATTCCATTTCTACTTTTGAATCGCTTGGTATTCCTGGCCTTGCGTACGGTTTATTGATAATCACAGAGAAAGGTGCAATAAGATAGGAACCAAACATACACTTGATTTGTTTGTTCATGTATTAATACCACATTCGGAAAAATGTTTGCCGTAAAAAAGTGAGGTTAGGTTTAGGTTTTATTAAACTTGAAGAAAACCGCATCGATTTTTATTGATATTTTTAGTATTATTGGGAGTGGTGTTGATCGATATTTTAGTGTTTTCGGAACTGCTTTTAAAATAAACGGCTGTAATATCGTAAAAAAAAGTTGGGTGTAATTTCGTGAAAGTGTTTAATTATTATATTATTTTTATCTATAGGTGTCGGGGAAGCCTTGTAAATTGTTTGATTCCGACAAAAATGAGGAAAAGCTCTTTAACAGAAAACGAAATGGATATGTTACCACTATAACCAGTGATATTGTTTATTGCATGTTAAATTTAAAAAGTGGCCTTTCATTTCTTTCATTCGACGAGAAAATTAAAATAATAAATTGGGCGTCCGACACCCAAGATGTAAACTTAATTAATAAAAACAGGTAAAAGAAGTGAAACAAAAATAAAAATTGTTTTCGAACCCGAACAAAAAAATTTAAAATCCATGGTAAATCTTTTGGTCTTTACTTGTTAGTAAACAACGCAGCCCCAGTTAGAAAATGATTAACATAACGGAACTTTTTAAAATCACTCTATTATGCATCGATTAATAGATATCGTATTTTTTGCTTGTCAAAGAACAGCATTTAGGGCCAACATAAATATGAGCAGTCATTAAATGATTTCGAGAAAAAAAAAAAAGGTAATGCATCTGCCGACCCGGTCTGCCAACCCACGAGCCGCACTGCGTTTTCTTTATAAAATTGCTAAACAAATTAAAAGATCAGTTGACTTAACTTCTACAAGTTGGGTGGTAACCAAAAGAATATTTTTAAAATCTCTTCCTCTGTTTGGTTTTAATTATTTAATTTAACTTCAGAATAGAAATCCTATTGATATTGAGCCAAGGCACCTTTTTTGTATCCCGGGCCAAAAGTAAAATAAACTTTATAATAAACTTATTTAAGGTAATGTTTTTTTTTAGCTTCACGCAATATATGATGCTACTGAAAAAGGGTTGGGAAATGGGAAGCTATACGAACGTATTTAAAAATTTGAATATTTAGCAAAAACTATTTTAAATTCTCTTTTGAAAGGCTCTAGCCTTCCATACCTTTACTTTATTTTCAGGGTAGAATACACCCTAAACATCTTGTGCGCTAGTTTCAAGACTTTCTGTAAAATCTAAAATTATGAGCACACTTTAAAAGATCATCTGAAATCTTCAGTTTTCTTGAATTAATAAATAAGAAAACCCAATGACCTATGCACATAGGTTATTTAACTGCGTATTTTTTTTTAATTTATTTTTCGCTAGTAAACTGAAGAAACTAAAATTTTAAAAAAACTTTAAAAAGGAAATTTTTAAGTACGATTCTTGTTTGGTATTTTGAAACTTAGAAAAAAAAAACTCAAAAATAAACCGTTGGTATTTTTTAGTAATTCAAGTTTCCAGAACAGGCAACGAATTTGTATTTATTCTTTTGACTTACTGCAATTTGGCGAAACTACTAATTAATTAAAATTAATTTTGGCTTATAAAACATTTCGAATTATGTTCTTTACCCCCTTGAATAAAAAGAAATTGCTGCTTTGTTCTTTTAATACTAAAATAAATTAGTGTATAGTATTAAAATTTGGAAACAAAAATTTTTCCGTGCGCGTTTTTTTTCACGCCCCACATGATAAGTAATGCAAGAGGAAAAATCTATTTGTGTAATAAACGATTTTATACTATTCGTCTTTAAAGGCGATTACTTAAAGACAAAAACTCCCGGGAAAATTTTTATTTTTTAAAACAGTTATAGGAAGTAAAAAAGACATGAGGTAGTAGGAATATTAAAAGTTTATAATTATTATAAATATTAACACCTTTATGATGTTTAACGTTTAAATTTTATTAATTGTTATGTTTTTTTTGTGCAATTCATATTATTGCACAAGTTAATCTTTTCACAGAAGAAAACACTTGGCATAGCCAAATAAAAAAAAACTTTTTATACAACCAAATATACCAAAATGAATAATTATTTATTGGTCTACTTAAATTATATACAAAATATTTTTTTTCTTTTAACAAAATTTTATCTTATTTGGCCTATTATTAATTTAGTTTAGATATCACAAATTTCTAAATAATAATTCACACAAAATATTTGTTTATTTTTCATAAATTTAGTTATCAAATATAGCACCATACTTAATTACTTTATTAATATAATATTATCTAACAAAATGGGCTGTATTTCGATAAATTAAAAAAAAGTCTTTTATAATCGACATAATTTTACTTACCACCAAAAATAATATTGTCTAGAATTAACAATTTTTTAACTGCACCACAACTTGTGACTATTATCAACACGGATACCTTTCTTGTCATTCATGTCCGTAGCACTATTTGGCCAAGTTTCTCAGTGACAGCTTTTTTGCTTAAAACCATTCCTTTCTTTACTCATCCATCATAAATATGTCATGTGTTCTATTGGCAGATTTTTTACAATGAGACCACGTGACATTAATATATGCTCGCTTTACTCTCATCCGATATTTCAACGAGAAACTTGGCCTTTGTATATCATCTAGCACTTGCAATGATTTGCCGCAGAATAATAAAGTATTTTGTAAATTGCGTTAGCTCAGTTCCTTCCTGCATGTTTAAGGTTAAAATAAATATATGTTTAACGTGCGTCTTTCCATCATATCTGCCTCTAGTAGATTATGTCTATTGCTGGTTGGCCGTGCGAACAAACTTGCCAATAAGTCTTTTTCCTTTCCTCTCTTAAAATGCGATTGTTCGGGAAAAAGGGGGATATAGCCTCCAATCAATTCCCCGAAAAAGGGGAAAAGGTTAAATTTTTTACCTTTTTATGCTATTTGCACTGCCGAGCAGAAAATTTCCCCATGGGGGGGGAAAAGCTCAAGGTGCTTGGGGAAAGTTATTTTGGGATTATACTTTCTCTAATAGAGTAAAAAGGGTTCTTTACCAAGTATTAAAAAAAGGCAACATTACAGAGATAGAAGCTTTCTTTTCTTGCCCACCGACGAGCTGTAAGGAATCTGTTTCTCTTTACAGGTTTTTTCATGGCTTCTGCTCCAAGAAATTAGTCATTATCAGTTTTTTAAATTCCAAAAAAAGAAAGCCTAAAATACCTATAAAAAAAAAGATAGTTTAAAACCATCGGGGGACAAAAAAAAATATTTTTGTGGGGGAGGTCACTAATAGGTAATTTCTTTTTTGGCAGCTCCTAGTACAGCGACGCGTAGTGTCACTCTTAAGCATCCCTCTCTTCTGGAGAAGCTTAGAACTTTCCACTTTGTTGGTTTCTTCATCCCTAGAGTGTCTAGACAGTGGAACTTACAGCCTGCAAAAGAATTCCGTTTCAAACCTTTTTTGAATTTTCCGAATCTTTAAGTGTCAAGATTAATAAACTACCTTTTGATACATTTAAAACAACAACGTGGACTGTCCCAAAAAAACCGTGTAAAAAACCTATGTTTTTTCCCCCTGACAGGCCAATAAAAAGCAGGCAAATTCCCAAAACTTTATTGGTATGGATTGAAAAGGTAAGGACCCCTCTCTGTTTACAAAAATGGCCCTAAATTTTCAAAAAAGGGGGTTTCCCAAGGACCTTGTTGTTGTTTTAAATCTCACTTTATATATTGCGGTCAAGGTTATTGGTTCTTATTGGTTCACACCATACCGTTCGGTGCACCATAGCCTCTTTATTTAGTGCTATTCTGGGGCCACTTTTTAAGGCAAACGGCCATAAAAGGGGTGCTCATTTATCTCTCTACTCTTCATACTTATAAGTAAATCAAATTTGCTTAATTGATTTGACATACTTGCGATGTTGCCGATTACTCTTTATATTTTATATCGTATTTTAATCGTTTCTGTCCGTTTTTGGGTTACGAATTAAATTTTTTGGTTGGTAACCATTTTTTTTTATTTCTTAGCAAAAATATTTACAAAAAAACTTAATTTTTTAGTGTGATGTTAAAGCACAGTAATTCATTTTTTTAAATTTCCCCTTTCCAGCACCTCTACTCACTCCCTGGTCTGGCAAGTTTGTTTACTTATAATTAAATAAAAACTACATTTTTCGATCACCGTCAATGCCGTTTTATTAAAAAGAGTCGTCAAAACCAGTGATTATTAATAATTTTTGAAAAAACAACCAGCAATGGCATAATTTGCAAAATTTTTTCGCGTGCTAGCATCAAAAACCCCATCTTACTAATACTAATAAAAAAAGGGTTTTCAAAGAAATTTAATAAAAAACATTTTTAACCGACATTAAAAAAACGAGATTATCAATTTGACACGTATGTATGTAATATTATTGAAACTGCAAAATATTCACATAATGCTAATTTATTAAGAATTTCAAATAATATAAAAAATATGTATGTATGTATGTTTGTCCACGCATTTGTCCAAAATTACTAACTGAATTGTGTCCATTTATTTTTTATCGACTTACATTTACTTTAACTTTGGAAGCAGTAAAGATTTTGTCAAAATAGGTTTGGTACTAATTGTAATATGGACTAATAGGTGTAGGTGTAAGGACCTGGCTTATGGTGTGGTGTTAAAGGGAAAATCATCAACAAAATCTTAAAATGTTTACAACAAAATTATAAGTAACTTTTTTAAACAAAAATATTTTAGTTTTTATAAAAATTAAAAATTATTAAGAATAATGGTAATTTAAAAAATTAGATCAACTTAAAAAGAAATAACTTAAAATATTTATTTTTCCTACGCTAAGTTAACCAACAAAAGCGAAATCAAACGTCAAACGTTTAAAACATCAATATTTTAAAAATTATAAAAGATACACAAAACTTTATACGACATGAACTATGCATTTTTAAAAGACCTTTAATTTAAGTTATTTAAATTGGGATGAGAAAATCGTTAAAAAAGGGAAGGTTTGAACAATTATGTTGTGTTGCTACATGGTTTTTTCTCTTAGGTTTTTTTAAAATTTTAAAAAACCAAAAATCCCGAAAATCGGGCCCTTTTTTTTTTTTTTTTTTTTTTAAAACTGTAAAAACTTCTTTAAACAACTTTTTTTTTGAATATGACCAGTAGTCAATTTTTTTTTTTCACGTTTCGGTTTTTTTTAAAAATTAAAATTTTTTTTTTCATATGGGCCCATATTGGTGCAAAAAAGTGCCTTTTATTCTGATTTCAACAATGTTAAAATTTATAATTTAAAGTTTTAACCTCTTTTTTCAAAAACAAATATTTTCTCAGTTGGCCCTTTACCGGGCTCATTTTTTTAAACAAAAATTTGTAATTGGCAAAAAAGATAAGCTGAACAGATATTTTTGAAATGGGTTTCGGAAAACATAACGTTAATACCTTTTTCAACAAAACTTTCACGTAACAATTTAAATTGAAATAAGTGAAAAAAAAAATGAAAAGTGGTAAACAAAACCCCCTAAAAAAAAATTAAAATAACCACCTAAAATAAAAAAGTTGTCCATATTTCTTAACATATTGATTTTTTTTAAAAAGACTCCCCTTTTTAATGGTTGACTTAGGTAGGGAAATTCTCTATAAACACCCCCGGCTGAAGATTTTGGGGTTTTCTTTAAAATGTTGGTTAACTACATCTTTTTTTGTTTTCTTCAACTAGTTCTTAGGTGGTGGTTTTAAAACTTCGAATTGAAAATTTTTAACCCCGGGTTTTAAAAATATGTTAGTTGGATCTGCTTTCAGGAAAATTGTCCCCTTTTCCCCAGTATATTAAAATTTTTTTTTAAAATAAAAATATAAAAATTTTTCTTCAAAAAAATAGCCATTTTAAAAGTTGAAAATTTTTAAAAACGCCCAAAACTAACTTGATAATGAGCTAGAAAAATTTCCCGGGAAAAAAGGGGAATGAAAAATATTTTTTTTTTAAGAGGATGGGGGTTTAAATCCAAAACTATAACTGTTTTACAATGTTGAAATTAGAAAAAAAAAGCACTATTTGGCGGGAAAAATTTTTAATATGGCGCTCATATAAAAATGGGGTTTATGATGATTTATCAACTTTTTTTTTCCCCCATATGGGCCCAAATTTTTGGGCCGGGGAAAAACGTTATTTTTATTTTTCCAAAAAACCCCTTTCAAAATATCTTTCCTTTTTTTTTTTCCCCAAATTTCTAATATTTTATTTTTTTCAAAAAATTTTTTTTTGGAAAAATCAAGGAAAAAAATTTTTTTTTTAAAAAAAATGAGGTTATAAATTTTAAATTATAACATGTTATGCACTGTTAAAAAGGGGAATAAAAAGCACTATTTTCCATATAAAAAAAAAAATTGAAATGATTCTAAAATCCGAAACGAAAAAAAAAAATTTTTAAAATTCATTTTTTTTTAAAAAAAATTCTTTAAAAAAGTTTTTCAATTTAAAAAATTTCACTCAAAAAAAAAAATATGGGTTTTTTAAAATATTTTGGTTTTTTTTTAAAAATTTTTAAAAACCTAATAAAAAAAACCCGTAAATAAACGGATTGCCTTTAAAAAATTTTCCAAAAAATTTCCCCCTTTTTCGATTTTCTATCTATCGTGGTTTCAAGACCCCCCTACATTCCCCACCAATTTGGGACACGTATAACCTTTTTTAAAACAATATTTTCATTTTAAATCAGAAACCAAAATTTAAATTTTTTTTTAAAAGGTACACCCGGAAAAAAATTTTTAAAAAACTATTTTTTTTTTAAAAAAAATTTAAGAAATTTTGGTTTAAAAAAAAATGAAAAAAATAATTTATAATAAAAAAACCCCCAAAAAATCTTATTTTTTTTTTTTTTTTTTTGAACAAAATTTTTTTTAAAAAAATTACTTTTTTTTTTTTATATCCCCCTTTTTTATTTTTTTAAATTTAAAAAAAGTTCATAAACTTTTTATATAGTTTTTTAAAAAACCCTATTTTTGTTTTATGATTTTTTATCTTTTATAGTTTATATGTTTGTAGTCCAAAAATTGCGTGGTAAGGTTTCTGCCGGGAAATGTACCTGTCGTTTTTTTGGGTTTTTTGCTTGTTCCCGTTTACCCCCCTTTTTTCCGATTGGGGTTAAACGAGAAAAATACGCTAGAAAATATTTGTGCGACACCCAGCACACACCACTTTTTTGTGGGCCTGTGTAATTAAAGGTTGTTGTAAAATGTCTTCTCCACTCTATTTTGTATCAGATATTCCGGTTCTATTTTGATAAGGTTTTATATTCAATGACTTTGCTGGCATCGACAAATAAAATATAGACTGTTTATTTGTTTTATATATATTATTTTGGTTTATTTATTTATTTAGTTTTTAAGCCGATAAAAAAATTTAAAATTACCTTTTTTTAGTATTGTAAATTATAAAAATATTTTTTTTCAGACTGTTTTGATAAACAGTTTCCAATTTACTTTGTAGTATATGACCTATTTGCAGATGCTTTTCCGGCTTACATTGGCACGTAAGTAATGCTGTATGCCGAGACTTTATTGATCAATTACGGGATAAGATATTCACACTCACAGCACACGCCTCGATGTGGTACATGCTAAATTGCTATCGAGATTTAGTAGTTTAGCAACGAATTAATGACATGTATATTGTATATGCGTATAATAGTAATGTAATGGAATGTCAAATATAACTTTTTGTATTAGTTAGATTGGTTAAAACGATACTGAAATATAACAGTTTAAGGGCTTTATGTTTGTTTATCTGATCTTTAGGTATTTATAATGGGGGGTAAAAAAAATTTTAAAAAATTTTAAAAAAAAAATTTTTAAAGGCCCTTTTTTAAAAAATTAAAAAAAAAGGTTTTTTTTAAAAGGGGAAAAAAAACCCAAAAACCCCAAAAATTTTGGTTTTTTTTTTTAAATTTTTTTTATTTTTTTTCCCTTTAAGGGTTTATTTGGTTAAAATTTTTTAAAAAAAATTTAAAAAAAAAAAATTTTAAAAAATAATTATTTATTTTTATATATATATATATATATATATATATATATATATATATATATATATATATATATATATATATATATATATATATATATATATATAAATATATATATATATATATATATATATATATATTATATATATATATATATATATATATATATATATATATATATATTATATATATAATAATAATTTTAAATATTGTAGAAAAAATATTGCATGATTTGTGTGTTAAAAGTTGGGTACGTTTTAAGGGACTCATTTGAGTGGCAGAACTCGCTTCGCTTATACTGCAAACTTTGTGCCTTAAAACTGTACTTTTAACACTTATATAAATATCCATTCTTATTACTTATTTTATGATTTCCAATTTTAAACTATTTTTGTTAATTATTATAATTTTGTTAATATGAAGTTATTACTTTTTTATGGTTTTTGACATAAACAGAACTAATTGTAAGAGAAATATTTTGCTTTAATTAAAAATAAGCGTCTAATTTTTTTAGGCGTCTAAAGAAAATAATACAATATTGTAATTTGTAAATTAATTTTACCTTAAAAAGGTTCCATCGTTGAGGTAATGATATTTTGAAAAAATAGCAGTACATGTAACACTAAACTAAAACAAGAAACTTTTGTAAATTTTATAATTTACATAAATCTGATTTATCTAAAATTACGTTGATATCATTATAATTAAATTTAGTTTTTTCAAGTATGCAATTTTTGTTAGCTATACGTTAGAGTCACATTTTATAACTTTTTTAACTTTTCTCTGTTTTTTTTTTTTTGTTACAACTTTTGTTTCTCAAAGTTGTTTATGATACATTTTACAATCATGACAATGTATTTTTTTAGGTAGGAAATATATTCTTTTTGTTATTTCCTACGCACTCTTCATATTGTAAAAAATTTGCGAGTTAGACTAGTAAATCGTTAAAATATATACTTTTCATCACGCTTTTATTAGCTCGACCTGTATGTATTTATATAACGGAATAGTTGAACTTAATTTTTACCAATTTCAAGAAATTTAATTAACTTTAAAATTTGTATAAGGGTCAAGAGCTGGTGACAATACGATTATTTTAGGTTCAAGTTCGTTCTTATGTCCTGGCTAAATCATTAGAATTTTAAAAAATTAATAAATAAAATAACATTTTGTCAAAATTAAAATATTTTTGCTCATTTTTCAAAGCCAAAAGGCCAAAATAGAACAAAACGCTTTTTACAAGAGTCCAGGCTACTGGCAACAAAAAAAAAATGCAGCAAGGGTTTTTTACTTACCTTCATGTTGGGTTATCTATGAGATTTTCCTTTTCATATATATATATATATATATATATATATATATATATATATATATATATATATATATATATATATATATATATATATATATATATATATATATATATATATATATATATATATAATATAATATATATATTAATATATATATATATATTTTATATATATATATATATATATATATATATATAATTTAATATATATATTTTAATATATTATATATATATATATATATATATATATATACCGGGTAAACAAATCACTTCCCACCCCTTTTAAATTTTTTTTTGGGAATGAAAACTAGGGTTTTAAAATTTTCGACATATTATATTAAAAGATGAATTTTCGATATTATAACATGTGCCTATTACTTCCAACCGGAACGACATCAACTTTGATTTTTTAATGGAACACCCTATATATTTTTCGAAATTTGGATTCAACGGATTTTTTCTGATATAAAATCCTTTTATAATGTTCTATACCTATCTCTGTTAGTTTTTTAGAAAATGGCGTTAAAGATGTCCAAATTCGTATTATGCAGTTTTATGGGGAAAACAAATGAATATTATTAAATTTTTTATGTTTGATTTTATTTTTGCTGAAGGCTCTATCTGTAAAAAATCTTAATAAAACTACTGCCGGCATTACCGGAAGTTCTGCAAAATGACTTTTTAATAATTTTCTTCTAAAATTTTAATTCAACGCCCTGTATTTTTTAAAATTTGGTTCTACGAGCATTCCTTTATATAAAATTTGTATTAAGTCCTATACCTATCTTTGTTAGTTTTGAGAAAAAAAAAAATTGTTTTCCCTATAAAATACATACTAACATTTCAATCCCCTTTTCTCAAAAAACTAACAAGATGGTATAGAATATAATACAGATTTTATCAAGAATATTTCAAAAAACAAATTTTAAAAAAAATAATTTTAAAATTTTATTATTAGAAAAATCAATTTTCTCCGAAAAACAGGGGGTTTTATTATGACACTCCAAAAGAGTATTTTTCAAAATTTAACGAGATAGGTATAGAATATAAATAGATATTATATTAAAGATCCCAGAATAAAAAATATAGAAAGTTATTAAAATAAAATACCCGAAGGAATGTTATAAAATCATCTTATAATATAATTTAATCCCATTTAAAAAAGGGGCCCTATGTTTTAATTTAAAAATAAAGGAACGGGTAATTTTTTCACCATATATATTTTTTTTATATATATATATATATATATATATATATATATATATATATATATATATATATATATATATATATATATATATATATATATATATATATATATATATATATATATATATATATAATTTTGTTATAATCCGTTGGCCATATTAGATTTGTTGACAAACACAGGATATACTAGAAATTGGGGCTTTTGATTAAGATTACTTTTGATGTTGTTTTGGGACTAAAAAATAGAAAATAAATTAAAGTTTAAAAAAAAACCAAAAAAAACACGTTTTTATAGCAAACCGAACTAGAAAGAAGAAAATAATTTTTAAGTGTAAAGAGTGTTGTGACAGTGATAGAAAGTCCAATAATCTATTATGACTACTTAATTTCAAAATAAATTAAAATAAAAATTAAGGTATTAACAAAAAAATTGATTATAGTAAGAAGGCGTGGGGTGCAATTTACTATATTTTTATAACAACTCTAATTTTTTTAATAGATACCAATAAAATAATTGTAACATTTAATTTCAAGCACCCCACACTTTTTTGCCATAATTGAATTATTTTGTTAATAAGTTGATTTTTATTTTATTCTTATTTCAAATTAATTGATCATAACTTAAAATTGGACTTTCTATTAATAAAGCACAAACCTTTATACTTAGAAATTATTATTTATATTTTTTTAATTTTTTTAAAAATAATTTTTTGTTTTTTCGAAAGGGGATCTTGGTCCGGGTCCGGGTATGAGTGCCCCTGGCCAGCCCTTGGACCCTTTTCTGAACGCCTCAACAAAAAGAAAACCCCAAAAACCCAAAAAATTACAAAAAATTATTACGTTTCGGTGGCAAATCGCCCCTTATAAAATTTTAAACTAAAAAAAAAATTTAAACTAAATTTTAAAAAATTTTAGGTCTGACAATTTAAAGAAATTGATAGCTTTGAACTTTAATATAAGCATCATGTATATTGACGGCCGAGTGAGTCGCGTTGTTAAACTAAAAAGTGGATTTTACAATTGTTAAATTAACAAAGAGTAAAAAATGAAAATACTTGACAACGCAGCACATTTTTAAACTATTCATAGTAACTAGATAACAAAAAATAGTTTAGTTTGGAGTTTTGCGTTTAAAATCCATTAAGCATAAAAAAGATTTAAAAAATAATTACCTAAAATAGGTTCGGCACTCCAATAAAGTCATTTTATACATTTTTTTCAAAAACAAGCAGTACGATAGATAGCTCAAGTGACCAATACTGCAGAACTAACTTCTTTAAATTTGGGTTTTTAACAGGTTCTTTATTATAAGTCATGCCTACTACATTTTATTGATACATTCCGGCAGGTATATTCATCTAGAGCAGCGTTTCTCAACCTTTTTTGGCCCGCGGACCAGTAAAATTTGTAAAAAAAAATCGCGGACCAGTGATATTTTTTTAACAACAAAATTTTACTAAGTATTAAACAACTACTACAGAAGTAATCGTATATTTTTTTATATACATATAATAATTAGGTATATAAGGCTTTAACAAAAATCACAGAGAATTATAAAAATAATCACAAACTCATGGACATAGGAACACAACAAAAAATATTACTCTTACGATTACTAAAAAAGGAAATCAAAAGCATTTTTAAAAAATATGATTTGTTGTTTGTAATAATAATTACTAATCTTAATTTACATATAATTAAAGTTAGTTTAAGACATTTAAATTTTGTAACTTTATAAATTAAAATTTAGTTATTTTTTTTAATAAGTAAATTTTTCGCGAATAGAAGAAATTATCCGCGGACTAGTAAAATTTCTTCGCGGACCACTGGTGGTCCGCTGGACCAGCGGTTGAGAATAGCTGATCTAGAGTAGACAAAATACTTGCTTTATTTTCCTAGATTTTTTTTAATTTAAACAGAAAAGATGGATAATAAACAGCAGTAAATAATGAAATTCTTGTAAATAAATAGTTTTACTAATATATATTAAATTAAAACATTAATTTTCTAGAAAAATAAAGCAAATGTTTTGTCTACTCTAGATAAATCTACCTACCGGAATGTTTCAATAAAATGTAGTTGGCATAAATTATATTAAAGATACTAGTTATAAACCCGAATTTAAAGAAGTTCTGCAGTATTGGTCATCGGAGCTATCTATTGTGCTGCTTGTTTTTAAATAAAATATAAAAAAATGACATTTTTGTAAAAATTGATTTTTTAAATTTGTTTATTTGAATTTGAATGCAAAATCCTAAACTAAATTATTTTTTTACAAATATTTAACATTTAAGTTATGCCCTGTTGCCAAGAGTGTGCATTTCTACCTCTTTGTTAAATCTAACCCATTTTTGAGTCAATTGCTACCTTTGGCAACGCGATCATCACTCGGCCGTATGAGTGACTAATCATAAACAATATTGAAGACAAGCTATATAATATATTATGATTCCATTGTCTTATCTTTGAAATTTTTGGGTAAGCAAATCATACCGAGGTAATAAATTTAAAAAAATAATTTTTAAACTTTTCCACAATTTTTATTTTAAGTTTTATTTACAAATTGGACATGTTTCGCAACACTGTTGCTTCTTCAACGGACTTAAGGTAACCAATATTTACTGTAAAATAAAGACTAAAACTAACCACTAACATGTACAAAGGTGAGTTAGGTAACCAGTTAGATATTTACATTGGGAAAAACCTAATTATTATATTTACCTCTTAACAAAACAAATTTAATAAAGGAGAAGAATTTAGGTCTATTTGATCGTTTAAAAGAATATTGGAATTTTTAAGCTTGTTTATTTCCATGGATTCTTTTTAATTTAATTTTGTGCTTTTCATGTAGAATATCATAGTTAAAATTTAATGAGTGTGTTTTTTTATTAAATGGTTGGAGTAATTAGAATCTTTCTTTCTTTTAACAAAACTAGATAAATGTTCGTTAACCCGTTTATCGAAATTCCTACCCGTTTGTTCTATGTAACAGTCATTACACTTTAATTTATATACACCTGTTTTCTCCCCTTTATCTGTTTTGGTTTTATTGTTTTTAATATACTTTTCTAAATTATTAATAGATTTAAAGGCAACATTAATATTTAAGTTTTTTAAAAAAATACCTATTTTACTACTAATATGACCTAATTATGTAATCACAATTATTTTTTGTTTCTTTTATGGTGGGAAAAACTAAATTTATAGTTTTTTTATATAATTTTTCGTTCAACATTTTATCGAACGTCTATCCATTATTTACAGCAATTTTTTTAATTATATTTAATTCTTTTTAAAATTTAACTTTATTTAAAGGTAATGTTATTAATTGATGAATCATACTGAAAAAAGAAGCTAATTTTTGTTGTATTGGATGACATCAAGTATTATGAATGGTAATATCAGTATGAGTAGGTTTGTGGAAAACAGTAAAGTCATGTTTATTATTAATTTTATTGATACTTTTAGTAAAGTTTATCGAATTATTGCGCTCTTTTTCTATTGCAAATTTTACGTTTTCGTGTATGCTATTCATAAAATCAAGAAAACTGTCTAGTTGTTTTCAAATAAAACTTAAAATAAAAATTTTGGAAAAGTTTAAAAATTATTTTTCTAATTTATTACTTCGGTATAATGGACTTCCACCAAGTAAAAGCCGACTTAAAATAAAGTAAATCATATTATGTTATCCATGGTTAACTATCTTTTTATTTTACATAATTTAATTAAACGTAAATTTTTTTAAAGTACCTGGTTTACCACTGGATATTATAAGAGTTTTAACAGTCTAAGGTTGCATAATTCTCTGACTGCAATTAAGGTCATGGAAATGTTTTGTAAGTAAACCAGTGAACCTAATTTCATTACAATAGCTTTACCAATATCCTCCGAGATATGCTAGTTTTACACCAAACAAAATGTCACAAAAACGCTTTTCGCGGGTGTATAACTAAAGTCATTTGTATTCAATGACACTTGGAATTCTGGATAGTTGCCAATAATATTTGAAACATAATATGCAAGTCGCGTTTTACGGAATATAAATGAACTTGGTTTTATAGGAAGCAGTTTACAAATTGGTACACTATTAATGCAAAGGCGGTATTTAAAGAACGAGAGCAACGAAATTGTGGTAACTTAATTTTTTTGTATTCGCGATAGTTTAATGAACCATAAATAAAAATACTTCCTTTAAATTTGTATTCACTAATTATTAATTTTAATTTTGCATAGTTAACTTAGTTAAATTAATTATAAACACTCTGCGCTAAAGATTACCGAATCCAAAGAGGCCAAGTAAAAAAATAGTTAAGACTTAAATTTAATCTATGTTAAAATTTTAACTTATTATGTTAATATTTTAACTAATTTTTTCTACAAACGTGTTAAAATTCAATTTTTAACATTATCTAGATGCCTTAAAAATGTTACTTTAAAACACTAGTGCCTTAAAGTAACATTTTAAAGCACTAGTGTTAAAAGTGAAATGTCAAATTTTGAAAGGTAACGTTAACGTTTACTCGTATTTATTTACTAACATCACAGCCTTCTATAACAAAAGAGCCATGAAGCAAGAAAGGCACCGTTGCAAACAACACTGGGCCCTGGGCTGGTTTAATTTAAAGAGTTCTAAGCAGATTGCGCTAAATAAACATTTTTTTATGAAATTTTAAACAAAATACCGGTATTATTTTAAAAATAAACATAATTTTAAATACTATACTATATGGCCCTAAAAAACACTAATGTGTCCGGAAAACCTACGCCATATTAGAATATTCGGAACCTATTATTATTTTTTTAAATTATTGCTAGACATTTAAAAATATTAATTTTTAAGGCTTTATTCTTATACTGTTTAATTGTAACTTTTAAAACTTAGCTAAAAATGTATTAATCAGTAATTTATGTGATAATTAAAATCAACCGCAAACAACATATCTAAAATAATATTATTAAAAAACATAATCTGTACTTAATAAGGAAGACAAGTTTAAAAAAGCAAAACTTGGTTTATTGTTCGGGTTTTACACTACCTTAAAACATGTAAATAACTTTTAGAATATGGATAATGATATTTTTTGGTGAACTTACCGGTAATTATATGATTTTCTTAATATAGTCCTGACGATATTGCTTGGAGCTAATATTGTTTTTGTTGCACATTTACACACTTTTATCAATGTCAAAATAAACTTATTATTTATAAATATATTTGGTAACCTTGTTCGTAAATATAGTTATTACATTTAAAGTTTCTTTAATACACTTATCCCGTCAAAGTGGAAAGCTTTCTTTTTTTACATCTTTTCTAGGCGAGTTCGAAAAAGTATTTAACTGAGTTTGTAATGAAACGGAATTGTTTATATTTTTGGTATAATTACTTAAAAAAATATTGCTTAAAATAAGGGCAACTTTTTGATATAGTTTCTTTACTTCTGTATCGCACTTACACTAGTCTTCAAAGGAAATATAAAAAGGTCCACTTAGAAGGCTTGCAATAGTTAGGGATGTTAATAAATTTTGGTTAAGTAAATATATATAAACACAAGCAATGATCGATATACAACTATATATTTTTGACACAAGAGTCAAACACTGCATATCTCCAATTTTTTAGGTTTATTTTTTTGTCAATTTCCGCTTTAAAACTACTAAAATCAGTAATAAGGTCGTTTTGAAGAAAGCTTTCAATCTCATGTTCTTGTTCGTAAGTTTCTACGAGGACTTTCCTTCTTTCTTCAGGGTTTCTTTTTGAGGCACTTTTAGAATTTGATAAACATTTCGGTTGGTTCTTATAAAGCCTTGGTATTGCACCATGCATAATTTAGGGCACGTCAAAGGAAACTCCGGAATTTTTCCACTTTCATCAATATATGTTTCAGTTCTCAAAATGTCACTATTATCAAATTGTTTCCAACACACCACTGAAGAATTAGTCACCGAAAAATTTTCTCTGTGAATAGCACGCAACCAGACCTTTTTATGTTCATCGTCTTTAGGAAAAATAAATGTTGTTTGATGTCCCTCTGTTTTAATAACGCTGTCGTAATTTGTTTTACATCCCGGAACGGCAACACTTTCACGGCGTATTAAATATACATACATACAATGTTACATATAACCGAAAAAACAACGACTTTTAGTTCACTAATGCAATATGCAATACTACACTACTTTAATTAGTCCTTAATTTAAAACTATAGGCTGCTATTTTTATTTTTAAAACACAAAAATTATTTTTTGCGTATCAATTGTTTGCGTTTACTTTTCAAACTGCATTCAAAGAAACCGACAAGGCCGACGAAGCGCACGTGTTTTGAAAGCCTAGTATGCTGTGTTGCCAGATCTGCTGCTTCATAACTCTTTTAGTTTTAGATAGCTGTGCTAACATTTATATTAATTGTACAATTCAAACAACTTGAAAACAATCTCCGTAGTTGGGGTGGATTGAACAGAAAAAACGCATATTCAGTCGACGTTGAGGCAAGATCTGCTGCTCTTGTTTTCACTGTAAATAGTTTCCTGGCAATGGAGTTTTTATTTTCCAAGGAATTTTCGATGTATCCTCAGCAGCAGTAAAGGATTTCACCTCCATGCCTCTTAATTATCGTCAAGTTTGCTCCAGCATCGGCAAGTAATCTCGCTAAAGTACGGCGAAAACAATGCCCCGTATAAAGGATCGGATTTAAAAATTGCAGAAATCTTGCTATAGCAGCAGGATTTAAAAAAAAGTATTCCCAAAATGGTAACTACTTTTATCAGAAAGTATTCATCATCAGGTGGACAATTTAGAAACTGGTCAATTTGCGCTTTGCTAAGAACTTTTAATTTTTTGGGTTAGTATCCCTATCCTTGGCGCTTTAAATAAGCGATAGGCTTAAAAATTTTAGTGATATCCACGTTATTGTTTGTGTAGCATAGCTTTGATCATTACAATAGTCGACCATAACGATGATGCTTTTCAAATCTTCGCTTTTTCCTCAAAATACGCAATATATTTTCGGTATATTTTCCAGCAACATCTTTCTCCTTACATCAATTCATTAACTTATTGTTGGCAATATTATATTGTATACAAGATTTTCTGGGCAGGAAATCCAGCGATGCTCTATTGGCCGCTTCATCTATCTCTTTAAATGGATCGATGCAACCAATACTTTTACCTCTTCTTTCGATTGATTTTAATAAACTCGCTAACTACTTATTTTAAAGAAACTACCGTAACTAACCAGCATCAACAATGGTTGTTAAATTATTAATAAATGCCAACTTTAATAATTTTTATATATGATGCTATGTAAAACTAAATCTTCCAATTTTTAAATAAGTAAATTTTTAACTGCATTATTGCGTTTATAGAAAAAATATTGTATGATATTTGTTTTAAAAGTATGTTTAAAGGGACTCATGTGAGTTACAGAATAAGCTTATTCGAAACTTTCACATTTGACATTTTCACTTATTACAAACGCCCGGTCCCCTCCAGTTAGGGGATTTTTGAATCACACGTGGTAGACTAGGCCGTGGGGTGGTTAGAGTACAGATTTTTAAGGATAAAAAAAGGGCCTGGCAGAAACTGTTATACTTAACTTGTCAGAGTGCATTTCGAAGCATTAAAGAAAAAAAAATTATAAAGAATAGTCGCAGTCTGGGAAGGTTTCAAAAACAATCAAATCTGGGGTCCCAAACAAAACGTTTTAGCAATTGCTAAGCGGTGACGCAATACGATCAAGCAACTCTTTTAACTGACCTTCGTATGCGCTATGTGTGAGGGAGCGTGCGAGAGAGAAAGCGCAATAAGTCTACAACCTTTTTTTCTCGCTCTGCGTGCCAGATTAATCGGCAAGGAGGGGTATGTACCCCACCCACCAATCAACACGCAGAACGGGGTATATACCCCTCCCCGCTGACCTATCAGGCACTCAAAACGAGAGATTAAGCTTATAGACCTATTGCGCATTCTATCTTGCACGCTGGCTTGCACGTTCGAGCAGCAAGGATAGAGAGTTAATGCATATCCGGGACTAGGCAGCTAGATTTTTTAAAATATTTTATTTTGTTGGAGATATTTTGCTCTTTTAGATGACAACCAATAAGTTTTTATATATTTTAAAAATATTTTTTTTATTAGTTATATAAACCTGAATAAAGAATACGTACTTTAAAACATCAACGTAATTTCCTTTTTTTCTCACAAGAAAACTTTATCCACGAAACTAAAAGTTTTTATCAAAATCTGGTGAGAGTGGGAAAAATTTTAAAACTAACAAACTTGAAGATGCACTTAGGGAAAACTAGCTGAATTTTATTTTTCGATAAAAACATTAAGAGATTTATTTGCTGATAGAAACTTTTAACTACATAAACAAAAATAAAATTTCTTGAAAACCAAAGTTTTCTGTGCACTGATCTGAAATAAAATTTAGTGTTAATATGAAGTAATAGACTTCCAAGAGAAACAAATAAATTATTTATTGTATTTTAAAAAATTACCGTATAAAATAAAATATGATTAAAATACTTATAAACAGAGTATAATGATTTAAGACATAAGTACCTTAGGACTTCATAAACTAAAAGGTAATAACGGGGTAGCCCAGCATTTAGGGTTATTTTTGTAAATTTATTTAAAATGCCCTTTAAAGCAGCAAGACCAAGCTACCAAATTAGTTATTGACCAAGATAGTTGCCTTAACATCCCTATTAATAAACACTATTGCAGACAACTTGATTTAAATGCCACTGAAATGTTGGCTTGGCATGGTTATTTGAATGGGAAATTACTGACTAGTATGCATTTTACATTACTTTGTTTAGATGAGTTGGTGATATATAATAAAGCTATTATGATGGAAAATAAAAAAAACTTTTATATTTTTTAGCTAAAAGTATGTGCAAGCCAGGGAAGTATTTTACTTTGTACTAATGCTGAAAACGTTTACAAAAAATTGCGGGTAGCATTGTATTGTGTAAAATTTGACATTCTAGGTGAATAAAGGGCACTAAATCCTTATCCACACTAATCCTTTTTTTTATTTAAGACCATAAGGTCTTAAATAAAAAAGGTAGTTTTATATAATGCTACAGGAATCACCTGCTATAGTAGATTCCCCTTTACATCCATTGCCAAGCTACATTAAAAAGTTAGTAGTATTTGATCAAGATCACCTTAGCATTAAGCAAATAGTAAGGAGCCAAATACATGTATCAAAGATCTTCAAACACAGTGTTATTTAATTTATTAATAAGGGTAATACCTATTGTGATGTTATTTTACGTTAAAAGAACACTGCTATATACAAGTGACAAAGAAAGGAAAACCCTTACAACTAATAATATTTTGCAATCATATTTATGTTCACACCATTAAAATATGCTTAAATTTTCAACCCTATCTATAAATGAAATTTTGCGAATTTTTGGATCACAGTTGTGATTTTATATTTAAGAAGTAAGTTTCTTAGTTTGTCAGACTTTAAGAGCGGGCGAATTGTAAGCCTACGTAAGGCAGGTGTTTAAAATTAAAAGAAGAACAAGCCGATTTTATGTTATTTATTTTGAGAGAGTCAGGCACAGATCCGAGCTAGGGGCACCGAAGACCGCACAGTGGGAAACAATTCTAGCCACGCATCAATTTTATTCGAATGTTAGTGATTTATTTTTTATAAGTATATAATAAGTTTTTTGTTTTGTATTTCTGCTGAGATAATTTTAAATTTTGCCCCAAGAGCCATCTTGAATTGGGATAAAACTAGTTGACCTCAAAACCAAGGAAACTCGTTCTGCAACACTCTGTGACTGAATGTGAAACAAAAATAAAATAATCTACCTAAGCATAATAAATCAAAAGAAATAATTACAAAAACTTTTTATTTCATTTTACTTCTAGTGAAGCAATATTGCAGAACGAGGTTCTTTGGTATTGAGGTTCATGAGTTATATTTCAATTTTGTTGGGGAAAATTTTTAAATTATCTCATTGTCAGCTAAAATATAAAATTTAAATCCATTAGACACGAATAAAAAATAAATCATCACTATCCGATTAAAATTAAAGTGGGGCCAGAAACAACGAAGCATAAATATTGCCGACTAAGAACTTTCTCTTGTTTTGGACAATTGCAAATTATTGGTTTTAATAACATGGAATGGTAGTTGGTTAATGGGTATTGTTTTTGACTTTTGTGAGATCAGGATTGGAACAAGGTGATAATAAGTAATAAATCTTGCTTTTATTTGAGTATGCATGATAGTCATGCAATGGTCTGAAGGCGATGTGTCGATAGAGGTAACCTACAATTTGATATAGAGAGACTATCACACCTAGGTGAAATGGTATAAGGTGCCAATGAATAGCAGAATACCAGTCATTATCGGAAGTGACGGTTTTTTGGTACATTAAGAAAATATTGAACCACATGTTCTTCCATATCTTGAGATGGTCCCCAAGATCGCCTGATCTCTCTTCGAATAAATATGTTTGGGATATTTTCGAGATTATTGATCTTACGGCAAGTCCGTTAGTCTCTGGCAGCCCTTATACATAAGTGAAAGGTAGGGTGAAATAACATAATCCAAATGTATGTAGACCACCTTATTAGATTAGTTTCAAGACGTGTATAGGAAATCAAGAGATTTTAACATTAAAATGACTAGTCAGTACATGTATTGCCGGCAAATAGCGTATTAGCCTATTTAACTTTGCAGAACTAACCATTTGCTCATTTCCTGTAATGCCTAGGCAAACAATGTATTAAAACTGATTATGACGCTGTTTTCCTAAAAAAGATTTAAGCATTACAGGGAAATAACTGGATAGCTAGGCCAACACTGTATTAACAAGGTTATTACGCTGTTTGCCGGCAATACATGTACTGACTAGTCAGATCAGGGAATAACGGATTTAAGTTTTTGACGTTGATATATACGAGGTAGGGACCAAAAATTTCTGGCCTGATCAGGTATGAATTAAATAAATCGGTTTCTACTGCTCGTCATATGACTGAACATCTAATATTAGCGTATGTATGTACAAAATCAACTGTTTGATTTAACTAGTTTTGCGTAGGCCTTGGGTTGAAGCAGACGTAGTCGTAGTATTTTTGCGATGTTTAAAATTAAATACAGAGCTGTCAATAAATTCTTGGCGAAAGAAGAGCACTCGCCCACAGAAATCAAACAACGTTCGGTGGAGTATACGGGGAATCTTCCCCGTTTACTCGACCGTAAAAAAATGGACCAAATTATTTAAATTGGGTCGGGAATCGCTTAAAAGATAATCCTTGTACCGGCTGGCATGCAGGAATCATTACCCCGGATATTATCACCCTTGTGGAGTCGGAAGTTCTTAGTGATCGACGTTTCAAGACAAAAGAAATTACAGCAAACTCTCTCAAAACTCTTCAAAACCTCTGTTTTGCGAATCCTGCATGAACATTTAAACATAAATAAGGTTAGTGCAAGATGGGTACCACCACTTCTTTCCGTTGTTCAGAAACAAGAACGTGTGCGATGTTGCCAGGGGTTTTTAAGTGAATACAACCTCAACCCACAGGAAGTATTGGAGTCTATTATTACAGGGGATGAGACTATGATCCTGTTCTATGATTCTTTGTCAGAAAAGGAGTCCATGGAGTGGAGGAAACCAAAGGAGGCACCGCCTCAAAGAGCTGAGGTTGTTCAGTCAACAAACAAGGTTATGGCGACCATATTTTGGGATTTCCAAGGCATTCTTCCAGTAGATTAAAAAAAAGATATACCACAGTAAATGGGGAATATCATGCAGTTTTTTTACCGCTTAAGAGATGCAACCAAAGAGAAAAGGCGGGGAAATATGGCACGCGGTGTTCGTCTTCTCCAATACAATGCTTCCTTCCGTTCACACAGCTGCAGTTCCCAAAGCTGCTGTACCCGATTGTAGGTTTTTAAAAAGCGCTCATCCACCCTATAGTCCCGACTTGGCTTCCAGTGACTATTATTTATTTTCAAAACACAAATATGACTTGAGAGGGAGAAAGTTTAACAACGATAAAGAAATCAAGGCTGCTGTAAATACTTATTTTGCTACCAAGTAAAACCGTATTTTTTAAAACGCATATACTAACCAAAAAGATGTCATAAGTGTATAGATGTAAAAGGAGATTATATTGAAAAATACCATGCTTAGTTTTTTCTTTCGCCGTTCCTTCTACTACAGGCCGGCAACTTTTATACAGGGTGGCCGGCCATATTTTGACCCATTTTAATCGAGAATAACTTTGGAACAAATAAAGGTATCATGATTCGGTTTTTGCAGATGCACTTATATTTCTTTAAAGTTTATTCTCGTACCTTCACGATTTTATTGTGACATTCCATTAGCTCAAAAACAAAATGGCCGATTTTCCATTATAGGACAACTATGTTATTTTAAATGGAACACCCTGTATATGTTTCCATATTTTCAAAATTTAATCTTCCCCCTTTAAAAAAATGTAACACAAGCTATGGTTATCTTAAAAAACAACGTTTTTAGTGACCTTCGAAAAATTGACTGCATGTCGACCAACAATATTATTTAACAATTAAAATTTGCTTCATATGTTACAAAAAAAAAAGGATCGCCAAAGGTTTCGGTTATTCATAAAATAATAGTTACAATAAGGTTACATTACTTTTTAAAAAACTACTGTAAATGTTGAAAATGCCTTCCGCCGACTTTGACGCACTTATTTAAATTCGAAAAAAACTTATTAAAACTATTGACTAAAAATTCTTCAGGAATATTTTCTATTATGTTTCTGATATTAATTTTTAATTGCTCTAAATTTTGGGAAAGTGGACTATAACACCTCTCTTTCACATATCCCCACAGAAAAAAATCTGGAACAGTCAAATCTGGTGAACGAGGTGGCCAGGAAATAGGGCCTCCTCTTCCAATCCACCGGTTTCCAAAAACGTTGGTCCGTGAATCCTTGGTAATGTTAGCATAATGTGGTGTAGCCCCATCTTGTTGAAAATAGACGAAATTCAATAGATCTTCTTCTTGCAATTGGGGATAAAAAAATATTTCCAGCATATCAACGTAAGTCCAAGAGGTTACAGTTGTTTCATGAAAAAAAAATGGCCCATAAATTTTTTGCTTTGACATACCACACCAGACTGTGACTTTTGGCGAATCTCTAACGTGTTCGTTATATTGTCGAGGATTTTCTGTTGCCCAAAACCTGCAGTTATGCTTATTTACTTTTCGATTGAGGTGAAATGTGGCTTCGTCTGACATTATTAGTCTATCCAAAAAATGTATATTGTTCCTTACTAAATTTTGAATTCTCTGGCAAAATTCCACCCTTTGTGGAAAATCAGTTTCTTTTATTTCTTGTAACATTTGAATTTGGTATGGCTTTAATGTAAGTCCTTTTTTTATGATTTCTTGTACTGTAGTTTTAGGAATATGGACTGAACTTGAGATTATTCTTGTTGACAATGTTGGATCTTCCTGGGTTATCTCCAGAATTTGTAACGTTTTATTTAGCAAATTCTCATTGTTTACTAATTTTTTTTTACGGGCTAAAGATCCTGTACTCCAGAATTTTCTGTACCAGATTTTAATTGAATTTTTGTGGTGGAGCTTTATTAAACATGTTTCTAAATCTTCGCTGGGTTTCTTTTACTGATTTGGTTTCGGCAAACATAATAACACATTTCCCTTTTTCGCTTAACGAGAACATTTTGCGCTTCCTAATTAAAATAACTTGTCAAAAATGACCAACAATGGCTGACAATTAGGCTTGTTGCTGTTATGGAAACGAGATAACTTTGTTTCCACAGGCGACTTTTCAAAAAATCCTTTTAAAATAATATTCCTATTCGACATACAGTCAATTCTTTGGAGATCAATAAATGCGTTATTTTTTAAGATAACCATAGCTTGTGTTACATTTTTTTAAAGGGGAAAGATTAAATTTTAAAAATATTGAAACATATACAGGGTGTTCCATTTAAAATAACAAAGTTGTCCTATATCGGAAAATCGGCCATTTTGTTTTTGAGCTAATGGAATGTCACATAAAAATGGTAAAGATACGAAAATAAACTTTAAAGAAATATAGGTATATTTGCGAAAACCGCATCTTGATATCTTTATTTGTTCAAAAGTTATTCGCGATCAAAATGGGTCAAAATATGGACGGCCACCCTGTACCTTACGTCGTATATTGTATATAAATATGTGTTTACCTTGTGTTGTCACTTAATATAAGTAGGTACTTATAGTGTTTTTTTTATCTATTTAGTTAAACTTAATATTAGTTTCTTATAAAACTAAGCTTGTTACTGTCTATAAAATGATATTTTATTTACTTGATTTTACGTTTATTTCATCATGTACCTTACTTTATAGCATATTAAAATATGTGGTCTATAAAGTTTTAACAGCATAAATCAATTTTTGAAAAGCCAGGATTTTAAAAATTTATCGCAGGTTATTCCTCGATAACTAATTCACACCTTTTAGGTTGACCGCAAAGACCCCTGAAAAAGAGCGGTACTAAAACGGCATTTATTTTCGAGGATAAAAAGATAGAGAAAGTCATTTACCACCTAAATTGGGTTTTATAAATCTGGCAAGTTATATGAAAGCACGTACTTCGTAAACTTGACTAATTAACATGTTTTAAAGTAAACGGTAAATACGTGTACATGCAGCTGGTGTTTTTGAAAGCTTAATTTAATTTTTTTGCGACTAGAGTGATTTCTGAGCTTTTAGGTAGAGCGATAGCTAGGAAAATTTTGATAAGATCATATATTTTGTTTCGTTTTCTATGTTTTCTGGCTGAAAACGGGTTACGGTTTATTTAATACTTTTTTTAAAATGTTTTCTTTAACAACAGTTACCCTGTACTCTAGTATTTCTAAGTATGTCTGTACTGTTAGTTGGGATATGAAATTCTAAATTATTTATTACCTTAATTTTTTTTTAATACATAATTACTTTATCTGTTCGGAAAATAAACTTTTACAGTATAAGTGAGATGTTTACGGACAAGGCGACGAAAGAGTCTGGAATTATCTAAGAAATGCTCCAAAGCTTTTTTTGGACGAATAATGTACAATATTCTATTTTATACTGCACTATCAAAATTTATGGTTTTAAATAATAACGTATTTTTAACCTGCTTCGTATATCTACAAAATATTAAATTGTTTGCTTTGAAAACAAATATTAGGATTTTTGTTTACTGGCATTGATCGATATACAACATATATTTTTGTTACTGGTCAAAACATTGTCAGTACTGACATTAGGGTGAAGCGAAAATGGGCGATTTTTTTCATAATTGTTTTCTTGGAAGGGGCTAGTAACTAAAAGTTGTCTATTGGGCAGTATAATATAGGAAAAAACAACCCCCTGGGTTGTAATTAAGAGGTTCTCCCAGGGGTTTGAAATTTACATTTAGCCTTTTATACAATTATAGCAGTTCTTCGCTTGTATTTTAAGTTTTAACCTTAAAATACAACCCAGAACTCACCACGAGGTGGCTGCTAAGCGAGTTCCACCACAACCGCCCTCCACCACCATCCTCCACCTCCAAATCTTCTTTTACCCCTTAACTCATTATGTAAATATTATGGTATTATGTAGTGTCTAGTAAGTACTTACGTTTTGTATTAAAGTGGGGCATTTGTTGTCGTGAGTCTAATCTTGATTTGATAAATCCAGAAGAAGCTTTCGTAATAAATCTAACACGTCGTTCAACTGCTTGTGTATTACATGGGTATTTAACAATTTCCATTTTATCCGGGGCTTCTATAGAAGCCTTCTATCATAGCTAAAAGATCTTCGTTAAAAATATTAGCTAGTAATGGAGGTTCGGTCAGCTTGCAAGACTGCCAGTCGATAAGTTCAACAAAGTCTGTGTCACTAAAATTAATTTTTGGAATAGTAAAAAATCTTACATTTATTTTTCTGCTTTTGTTCGGTTTTTTAAAAATAACCTATTTAGTTTTTTTATTTGGTTACTCGCCCTTTTTGGAAAATGGGACCCTCTTTGGTCCCGGGTATGCGGATGACCTTGTCAATATGGACCCATGAACTTGCAGATGTCAACACAAAGAAAACCCCCAAAAACCCAAATCCAAATAAATCTACGTTTCGTTGGATGGCATATCAGTTAAATTTAAACAAAAAATTAAAAAATTTTAAGAAATTTTAGGTCTGAAAACTTAGGAAATTCATAGCTTTTGAACTTTTAATGACGTTTTGTCATAAGTGACAATAGGTTATTGGACTGGTTATGTATGTATTTAAAAAAGAAGAAGGTGGGTGGTATGGTTGTTAATTGATTTTCGTTTACCTGAATTTCTTGATCAAGCATGGTAACCATGTATTATTTAAACTAACAGATATTGATGCTACACATCTGTCTTTATTTAATAAAATAAATGCACTTTCTTTTATTTTTACGTTTTTTGAACAAGTTTCCTTTGCTATAATGCTAAAGCATTCAGTTTATTATGTGGTTATTATCAAATGCGTGTTGACATATTTTATTTGTGGAATTCTGTGTTTCTAATATATGTTCTATGTTCTTTTATGCGTTTGGCTAATTGACGATAACCTAGCTCCCTTTATAGACCTGGCTTTATCTGTTACCATTGCAAGTAACAGATATTCTGGATGAGCATAAAAATCATTTCTTTAGGTGCGGTTACACGGCGTGTGGCTTGACACGCCTGAAGTGTGGAGTGTGGAGTGACGCGCAGATGCGGTTTTTGGCGATAGCTGTCAGACGACCTACGGATTGGCAAATATCCCGCCACCGCCGGTCCCCAGGCTTGGCTTAATTTCAACATGTCGGTTCGTCGAAATAGGATGCTGGGTTGTGCAGCAGCTTGCTATATTTTTTGGGTAGTGACATTTCGATTAAAAAGAAAAGACAACGATGGTGGATGGGGTCGCACAACACAATTTGATCAATGTAAGTTGTAAAATCGCACAAAGAGTAATTTTTTTACTAATGTATTTTTCAGGTATAATGCTACTTATATGCTTGCCAATTTAAGTAGGGAACCATCTTAAAAATCCTTTAATTTCTCATCAACAACATTTTCCACTGTATAGAGAAAACGGCCCAACCGCTGTGTTCACACATCGTCGTTGTGGATGGGCCCAGTAGGATCTTTTGGAACATGCGCTAGAGTTGCCGGTTATCGACAACTCTTGTTGCCACCGTATGGAACGGGATCTGAAGCTAAGATAAAGACAAGGCTTTAACTCAAGGTGTTAGCATACTGTGCTGATGAGTAAATGACATCCTGTGCCTAAAACAGGTATCCCCAACGGTGACTCTGAGATACAGGGCGACCTCTTAGAGTATCTAGCCTTACTGCGGTAATGCGGCGCTCTGCCGTGGTGAACTATTACTTCCTTAGCTCCAAACAGAAAGCCGACAAAACCGCTTTCATGGGAAAAAAGTGAAAAAGGTGCCCTGACCGAAGCGGATAAATCCGTTTCGAGAGGTGCCAGTCAAGGTCACAAGCAGACAAAGGTGCGCCGACTGAAACGGGTGAATCCGTTTCGTAAGGTGCCCCTGAAGTCACCGGCGCCTGTTTCACAGGAAAGGGCTAATCCATCCCGAATAAACAGGTGCTTAGGAAGGATTCCCTGAATCCAAACAGAAGGCGGACAAAACCGCCTTTATAGGAAAAAGGGTTCCCTGGCTTTAAACAGAAAGCGGATAGGACCGTTTTCATAGGATAAGGCCGGAGATTCGACCTCAGAAAGAACATCTGGTTCCTGTAAAAAGGACCTGGTAGCTACCCACGTCACTACACCGGGAGAGGAGGGCACGATGGATCTAATCGTCTGCTCGTCATACTCTCCAGGAGACAGGGACACCAGGACACATCAGAACACATTGTGCTCGTGTGACACGAGTAAGAGGAGATGTAAGAGCTCTCTCCCAATCTGGTATCGGATTCGTTAGAGGTCCGATTCTATTGGGAGAAGTATAAAAAGGTGTGAGCCACAATAGACCGAGCGGTCGCAGTGGAGGGCGTAAAAAGTCCACTCACCTTAAACCTACCTACCTACGTAGAGAAAACGGACACGAACATGTCTTTATTTGACCACGACATCGTGTCCGTCCGCTTTTGGCTTAGCACCGAGAAAAAATATTTTTAGTTGCCGGCGAAAAGCTCGCGCGGTCGCGCCGTCTGACAGCATACGCTTAATGTGTGTACTTTTTACCGCCAATCGACGGGACAGGACACGCCGCCTAACAATCGCCGCGTCGACCCTATCACACGGCGTGTTGCGCGACAGTTTACACTTCAGGCGTGTCACTCCACACGCCGTGTAACCGCACTTTTGAATGACTGGATCAATTATTTTCAAAATTTTCTCTTCAAACCCTCTGGACCATCTAATCATATTTAACAAATGACGAGGACCGTCGCTGCATGATGGCTTTAGCTTAATATGGAACCATAAGGGTGCGTAAACTTTTAGTACGTGTTCGCTTAAAATTTAAAGGTTCCCTGAAACATTATTTAAGGATATATAAAGTCTAAGTATCCTATTTGCAGCTGTTAACCAACGGGAATGGGATAATTTGCCGGGGTTTCGATTGGCTAAGGTTTCCGTGCAAATACCACAAGTGACACTCTGACATATATCCCACAAATATTTTTGATCAGTACTAAGATCATCAGGTACAAGTATTGAAAAGTTTTCACTCTGTAGAGGATGAAATGACACAACTGGCAAATTTTCACAGGTTTCTAAAGCTTTTCCAATGGTACCAGAATATCCGTGAGGTCCTGTTGTAGATCCGTGGGTCGTTTGCGTGAAAAAGGCAGATCAACCACTGAACGGAACATTTAAGATAAAGTTCAATTATTCTTATGGCACCATTTTTGTTTCCAGAGTTCACAACTGTTTCGTCACATCCCATAGCGTTTAACTGGGAAAATTTCACCTTTTCCTTCAGAAACTTTACAATTGATTGTTTAATATCGGATGCACTTCCAGACTGCGGCGTCACATGTCCTATATACTTTGAGCCTGGCTCTGACACTAACACAATGTGTTCTTCAACGATGGTATTTCTATAAAATTTGTTTCCCCTCATATATTGCGATAATGTTTTGTCTTTTCGACCGTCAAGAAATAAACCATTTATCAGTTCCTTACTTTTGCTCTCATAATCAGTTCTCTTCCTTTTCCTAGCACGACGTATTTTACTTCTATCGATTATTTTGGAAGTGTCGCTTGAAGTAACTTTTTAAGATCTTCTAAACCAGCAGAAGCTATTATGGCAGCAGCTCTGTCAAAGACACCTATTCTGTCACACGCCTTTGCCAATTTCGGCAAGGAAATTCTCATTTGTCCAATATTTTCACATGACTGGGAATTTAAAGCAGTTGATTGGTAATTGGTTTCTGACGTTTCTGAAACACCGTCAGAAAAATCGGACTGTAGCAAAGAAATATCTTGCACGACAGTTTCTGATTGTCCTGGTTGTTCAATAATTATAGATGCGTCGTTTAATTTCCTTTTCTATTTTTTTACATTCTATTTTATTTATGGAACTAATTGACTTTATACGTTGGCTTCGCTGGTTTAATAAAAAAAACCCTTTTCTTTAAGAAATTTTACTTTACACTTGCATAAAGTAAAATCAACACATTTACATGAAGTAATGTCAATAGTACCCTTTATTAGCGTGGTCTTGAAACCTTTTTATTTTTTCGGCAATGGGAGTTGTTTTTCTGTTTTTAAATGGTTTCTTCAGATCTTAATATTTTTTATAATATCCTTTTAACATATCAGTAATCGTTTTATGTGACAAAATAGGTTACGAAGCCTTCACCCAAAGTTATTCCAGATTTGTCGTCACTCTCTTTATTATTTCAGAAACATTTGGTTTTTTTTTTAGAACTTAATCGTAACTGATATCTAATCCATTAAAAATGTCCTTATTAATATATATATATTATATATATATATATATATATATATATATATATATATATATATATATATATATATATATATATATATATATATATATATATATATATATATATATAAGATTCATACAGATTCGAGTGCATGCATGGGGATCTCGGAAACCGTAAGAGATACGAAGTCGGTTAAATTATGGCAAAGTTGCGCATTTAGGTGACTAACAACATGCCGATTAGAAACTTGTAAAAATACGAGTACTTCTGGAGATATCCGGAAAAAACCGAAATTTGCCGATTTCGTTTTAATTTTTTTCTGACATTATTTAAAGAGATATGGTAAAACAAAACACTTTCTTAAGGCCACTTTTAAAGCTCTACAAATCAGTGTTGAGAGATTTTCCATACGACGTTTCGTTTTCGTTAAACCATCATCAACTTTATTTTTTTAAATACGGACCTGTGTTTTTTTTTAATTTTTTAAACCTCTTATTATCCCAATTACAAAAAATTTTTTATATATATATATATATATATATATATATATATATATATATATATATATATATATATATATATATATATATATATATATATATATATATATATATATATATATATATATATACAGTATGTCAGGAAAAGGAACAAAGCTACTCTTGATAAAAAAAAATTTGCTACTTCTTAAAGTAATATTGGGATAAAAACATTTAACATATTTTATACGCGGTGTCCAGAAAATTGCAAAAACTTAAAATGGTACAAGATATGGAAATAAGTTACTAGGAAAAGTTGTTCAAAAGTAAAAGATAGTTCCTAATACCAATTTTCGAAAAAATTGGCCTATTTTTATTAATTTGTAATGAAAATTATTTTAATATCAATTAACTAATTCCAAATTAACAACTAATTTTTGTACTAGTAGGCGTTGATAGTAACAATAAGCTTTATTAACACTTCGCTTTTATAATTCATTAGCCGTAGTATCGTCAGCTTTAAATGCTTACTTTACAGCAAAATATTGGATAAAATTGATAATAAAAATTTAAATTGATATAAAAATAAATTTAATTACAAATAAATAAAAGTAGGCCGATTTTTTCAAAAATTGGTATTAGATACTACCATTTAATTTTAAACAACTTTTCCTAGTAACTTATTTTCATATCTTCTTAAATAAATGCACATTACTCTTGTACCATTTTAAGTTTTTTCAATTTTCTGAACACCGCGTATAAAAAATGTTAAATGTTTCTATCCCAATCTTACTCTAAGAAGAAGCAAATTTTTTTATCAAGAGTAGCTTTTTTTGATAAAATCAAATTTAAAAAAGTTCCTCTTCAACAACGTTTTCGTGGACATACTGTATATATATATATATATATATATATATATATATATATATATATATATATATATATATATATATATATATATATATATATATTTATATATATTATATATTAATAAATTTATATATATATAAATATAATTTTAAATATTTTATTATTTTAAATTTAATTGGAAGCAGAAAACTTTACTTTCATTTTGGATAATACAGTATAATAACCTTGGAAATGATATTCTCTACGCTTAAGAAATGTAATTTTAAATAAAAATATGTCATTAAAAACTTATTAAAAGCCAAACAAAAATAGCCAGTAGCCTTTTATGTATACATACCGCCATGATTTCCCCTGTGATAAAGTAATTTCTTCTTATTAACCTGCCACCAGATCCCGGAAAATTAGATAAGGTTTTATAAGAAGAGAATAAGGAAAAGTGCTAATAAATAAAAACTGTCCCAAGAAACCTATGTGAATAGGTAAGAATAACATTTGTAATTTTTGGGTTTTCTTTTTCATTACCTGGCACTTCTGAAAACCGATTGGTTATAAAAAATTTTTTAAGTTTGTGGTGGTTATAAAAAAAATATTGCGGGTATTACAGTGAAATCATAATACATGCAAAAGTAAATAAATGATTAAAATAAAAATATTTAAAAAAATAAAACTGCAGTTTTAAATGGAATAAAAATTGTAAATAAATTAAAATTAAAGAAAAAAACAATAGAATAAAATTAAATATGGTAAAAGTAATTTATTTGAAGGGAAGGTTTACTAACATCTTAACAAAAAACGTATCATTGCTTCAAAGAATCAATTAGCATGGCTACTGATTTTTTTATATCCATGTATTACATTTTTTGTTTAAGTGGTTTTCTTAAACGAAATTAAACAACAGCTAACCAGTAGGTTGCAGTATCGAAATAAGTAAATAGATTTAGATAAAATCTTAAAAATTATTTTATTTTTATTAACTATTTATGTAACGTAAAAATATGTTTTTTAGTAAATAAAAGGTTTAATTTTAAAACCTACGGTGACTTTCTTTCTTGTGTTATTTTTATTGCTACCCATATGAAAAATTAAGTATATTTCACAGTTTCAAAAGAACTTATATTTTTAACAACACTTTAAGTAAAAGTTACGGTGATAAATTTTTTATTTTGATGTCTTAAAAGTGCCAAAAAATATATTTTTTACTTTGCCAACAAAAATTAAATAATATTTTTATGCCTTACTGGAACCTAGTCACATTTTAGAAATTATTACCTAGGGCTCGTATTTAAGAATCACATTTTTGTTCTTTATAGTAAGTATTGTTTATATCTATGCTAAGTACATTTTCGTTATTTACCTCTTAAAAGACTTAATAACGAATAACTTAAAAAAAAATAGTTTTTTAGAATAATAAGGGAATTGGTTATTAAATAAAATTATTTTTTATCGGTCATCTAAGCCTCACTAAATACGGAGAATTTCTCAAAGGTGGTGCTCCTTATTGAGATAAAAGAAATGTCAGTATTTGACTAAATATGCATTGTTAAACCTATGGAATTGTTTCAAATCACTTACAGTATGATCAAAAATAACTAGTGCTTTTAAATTTTAAATGGCTTTACATAATATATATTTTCTTCCATTTCAATAAAGTATGACATTCTGAAACGAGACCTAATGTCATGTTTAACACTTTAGCTGTAAAATATTAATTTTTTTAAATTCCAACCCAGAGAGTCATAAATATATTAAAACAGGTGGCTCGTTAGGATATTCTCAAAAAACATTTTGTTCCAAATTATTTGGTCGGAATTTAAGGTAAGGCTATTTATACAATGTACTTAATAAACTATTTACTTTGTTGTAAAATGGTATAAGAATGGTTTTAGTGCGATAAAAACCCGCCCAATGAAGCCATTTACAATTAAAAGACGATAAAATTTGTTTCTTTTATGGCCATACTTGATCTGAAATTAACGTATTTAACGTAGTCAAGGCACTTCAGATTAAAATGTCAAAGACTAAATATTTTGATTCAAAAGTGTTAAATATGAGCCGTCATTGTATTTTAAACTACAAGTAATAGAAAACAATTTAATAGATCAAAATATGCATATTTATATACGTCAAATAAAATAAACAATAAATGCAAAACATTTTCTTTTATTATTTAAACAATGTTTTAAATATTGGTATTAAAAATACATTACGAATATATGTGTGTATGTATTAGTAGTATAATGAATATATAAAACAGCAAAATTTGGAAGTCCTTAAGAACAGCTCCGATTTTAATATTTTTTTTTAGTAATTTTTTTTATGCCATTTAAAATTAGAAACTTTTTGGAGGGGGCAAAAAAGTACTTAATTTGTTTAAAAAATATTTATGATATTTAAGTGGATTTTCTTTTAAATCGCTGTAACTTTTTAGAAAATTATTGTTGAAGTCAATTTTCTTTTACGACGTTCCGTTTTCGTTAAACCATCATCAACTTAATTTTTTTAAATACGGACCCGGGTTTTTTATTAATTTTTTTTAAATCCCTTTTTATGCCAATTACAAAACTGTATAACACTAAATATTTATTTTACAAATATGGAACGCAGTCAATTGTACTGCAAACAATACAAGTCGGTGAGCAATAAAGGCCACTTTTCTGCAGCTCTGCTGCTTAGATTCTAAGCACTTAATGATATTTTTTTTAAACCACTCAAAAATAATCCATTACAAGGAGTTTTTCAACAAAGACTAACATAGTCATGTGGTTCAGCATGTGGCTGCAGAAAAAGTGGCCTCCATTGCTCACCGGCTTGCATTGTTTGCAGTGGAAATGACTGGGTGACTGCGATAACCACCCACCACTAAAAGAAGATAAAATCTCCGATACGTAAAATATGAATGATTTTTTTTTTTTTGTATATGTGAGTAAAGCAAAAATGTTTAGGTACATTTAATAAAATCTTTCAAAAATTCTTAAATTTTATTCATTTAAATTTGAACATATTTTCTTAAATATTTAATAAAGAATATGTTTTTTAAAGTTAGTTGTTTAAATTCTAAATAAATATGTAAATTTCTTATTTTATTATGTATATTCATTATAATGTCGCTATTATATAAAAAAATATCATTTAAGCAATCATTAGAGGCCGGAAATGGAATAAAATTTCTGCTCACAGAAATTAAAATTCACGATATCTTGAAAAATATAAAAAATACAAGAAATTATTATAAAACTATTTTTATAGGAAATTTTATAATTATCTACAAACAGGATTCCTTATGAAAAATGACGAAAAGTAATATTTAAAAAGTTACAGCAATTTAAAAAACAATCCATTTAAATATCGTAAATATTGTTTAAAAATATAAATATTTTTGCCCCTTTAAAAGGTTTCTGATTTAAGAAAATAGAAAAACAAAATTATTTAAAAAAATTATCAAAATCGGAGCTGTTCTTGAGGACTTCCAACTAAAATGCTTCATTGGCGCTGCTATATGTATAATTTTAAGTTTGGTTCAAAGTTAAACAATAAAAACAAATCTATATTGTTTAAACGATGTTAAAAATAAAACCTTATCAAAAACTATATATATTTAAGTACTAAGTCATGAATTTATTATTAACGAACATAAAACCCAAATGTAATTTTAACCAAATCCTGAAAAATATTTTTATAAGACACAGAAATTTGCTATAATGAATAGTATTTTTAATATTATCTGGAAGTTTATTAAAACGCGTCTGAAGCTTAATAACAGTTATATGTGTGTATGGCTTTTGTAAATGTGGGTGTGCAGTTTGTTTCTTGTATTTTATTTAATATTATATGTGTTTAGAGAATTTACTTACAGTTTATAATTTTTTTATCTTATTTTCTCTACAGATTTGCAGTCCGATATACAGAGTATTTGCATAAGTCTCGCGAACAAACTTTAAAAGCATTTTAATTTATAACAAACATGTATTTAACTTAATATTACCGTACATATTTCACAGCATTAGGTACCTGACGTAAAAAAATAATGTGCATTGTAAACAGGTTACTTCTACAACTAAAAAAAGCTCTATATCCTGCACCGATCATTCGGAATATTTTCATATATTGCTATGATAACCCTTTTTCCTTCGCCGACGGTAAAGTAAAAAGTAAAGCTATAGCGCAGGAAAAATGAAAATTCGCTGTCGCCTACACAGTCGATTAATGGGGTATTTACTGACGTTTGTAGCAAAAATATATTATTATCCCACTTTTTTAACATTTAATCACCGATGAACATACTGTTCTCTTCATGTAAAATATGTTTTAATTAGATTAAACATACTATGTAACCCCTAAAACTATTACTATATAATACTAAAAGCCCTTTTTTAGTCTACAAATTCCGCAATAACAATTTTCTTATCATCAATTTTCGTTGTAAATTATCCAAATTGATAGTTGCACTTAGTGTGCGACTATTAATGAGACTAATATAAAGTGCTTTAACGCTAATAAACAAAGCAGTAAATAACTACGAGATTATTCTTTTTTTTAAATAATTGTTTCTAATATTTAAAAAAAAACTAGAAGTCTAGTAATTACCATAGCCAAAACATTTATGTAAAAAAAAGTTCAAGTACCTATCCAAAAATATCGGCCTTTAACTTTAAAGTACTGGGATCTAATATTAGACCAAGTTCTTTTTTGACTTGGTAAGTTTAATCTGTCTGTATAATTTATTTTCACTATTACAAACAGCTTTTTTTTCATTTATACAGACAGATCATCTTAAACCTTGCAAAGTAAAAACAAAATGAAACAAAATTGTGAACAGAATTTTGGATCTCAGTACATAATGAATGAAATAAAATCCTGCCTGCATTGTAAATTCTGTTCGTTTCTATTTTAGGGGTTTCAAGTAAAACTGTCCAGTTTTTATTTTTTTTCTTGTGTCCTAAAACCTATTTACATACCAAATTTTAAGTTTCTACGTCCTCAAGAAGAGAGAGAGAAGAGATTAATTTTTATGAGTCAATCGGCAAGTGAGTCAGTCAATCAGTCAGTTAGTCAGTCAGTCATTAGTAAAATGGGCAATTTTTTATAAATATCTCAGAAACCACTTGCCACAACTTTCTCCATTTGCTCACTGGTAATAAGAGTACAGGGTCTTTGATTATATTTACGTGGCTTCTGGGGCCTTTATTTTTGAAGACAGAAAAAAACGTTTTATATAAAAATTGTAGAATTTCTTCCATATTATCTTTTGAAATTATTAGTAAAAAAATATCGCAATAAAAAAATGCAAAAATATAGGCAACTTCAACTTTTTTAAATGAAACACCCTTTATATTATGCGCTACAACGAAAGATCTTTTTTTTTTCTGATTTCAAATATATTTACATTAATAAATGAACCATGGATAAACCATTTTTGAGATATTTTAGGTTAAATTATTAATAAATTACAAAAAAAGTTTCATATTAGTATCAAGAAAGCCATGGAAACAATAGAATTTTGGTGAGGGTTTTCTCTGGACCCATAATGTTTATTTTTATGATTAAACATTTCTGCTAAAGTGAAGGAAGACTTGTCGGTGAATATAATTTTATTTAAAAACTTTGGATCCTGCTGCATATACTTAGCTATTTCCAATGCATTCTTAGATCGGTTCTGCATGTTTTGTTCTGGAAGGTTCTAAACGGACATAAATTTATAAGAATAAAATCTGTAAAATTTTAAGGTTAAATAAATTTTTTAATCTGTATAATTAAGTTCAGATGCCGCATCCGAGATTGATATTTCAGGATTTTCTAAAATTATTAAAAGTAGTTAGTGCAAGTCCAATAGAAAAAGTATAATAATTATCCTGAAAAACGAGGATATCCAAAACCTTGTTTTATGTCGTGCTAGTCCTTTTCTTCATTTTAAAGTTTTTTTGTTCAATAAACTTTTATTGTATTTAATAGTATCTATAGATGGTACCCGTTGTTAAGGATATAATAAGTAATATTTCTTTTGCACTATCGTCACATTATTATTGTTACCATAAAAAAGACGCATAATAGAGATTTTTTGTTCTTCTGAATAGCCCATCGACAAAAAAGCAATACAAACAGAGTACAACAAACTGTGTACTCTGATACAAACTACTTTTAATAGTTAAATGATTAATTTTAACTTTTTACAATATCAATACGTCAAATTTATTAAAACGATTTTATTGTTTTCATAGCTTTCTCGATACAAATAATATGATTTTTTTTCAATTTATTTATATTTTGGGCTTAAATATCTCAAAAATGGTTCATCCAAATATCATCAATGTATATATATTTGAAATCAGAAAAAAAAGATCTTTCATTGTAGCGCATAATATACAGGGTGTTCCATTTAAAAAAGTTGAAATTGCCTATATTTTTCCATTTTTTTATTGCGATATTTTTTTACTGATAACTTCAAAAGATAATATGGAAAAAATCTACAACTTTTATATATAACATTTTTTTCTTTCTTTAAAAAAAAAGGCTCCAGAAGCCACGTAAATATAATCAAAGACCCTGTACCTATGTGACTTTACAAACCAAAGAGTGGCCGCAAAAACGGCCTGTTTTTTCACAATTTACAAAGAGGTGAGGAAAATACATAAAAGTATGTATTTTTTACAAAATTGCTCGCCGCAAAAAATTAGAATAAGCTTTTTTGTCGTTTTTTGCAAATTTTAAAAAACCACCCCTATCTAGAGGTTGAAAAGTCGCCAAATCTGAGAAATTGCGAAAATAGCAGTGGTATTAAAAGTTATTCTTTTTGCAATTTTTGTTTCAAATGGACGTTGGAAAAATAAAACAATACATCTTCATTCCTGAGAACCTGTTAACCAACCTTCAGGGACTATGTGGGGGTGCAATCATCCTCTTGAATATCATATGCAACCTTAAAAATTGCAAAAAAATCAGATTTTTTAGAAGGTGTCCAATAAAAAATAAATGTATGTCATAATCAGCCACCCTTACCTAAGGGTGAAACTACGCTTATCAATAGGAAAAATTAAATAAAATGCTAGCTTTGTTAAAAAGCCTAAGCTTCATATTTTTTGGTCCAAGTATATAAAGCAGGTGTACTTAGATTTTTCAAGTTTACATTTAACCAAAACCACCCCTGCAAGGGGATATATTTATCCCCTAAAGTATAGAAAATCATATACAACTTAAAATTGTAAAAAAAAAATATTTAAATGTTTTAGGATATATCAAATATGTAATTTACCTAAAACCAAAGTTCAGAGTTTTAATAATAAACAGGGGTGGTTAAGGGTAAAGACACCTTTTTAATAAGAAAAATTAAATAAAATATAAGCGTTTTGGTCTTATATTTTTTATCCCAAGTGTATAAAACAGGCCTTCTTAGATTTTTTGAGTTTATTTCTGATAAGAGTTACCCTTGCAAGGGGGTTAATTTATCCCATAAAATGTATAAAATCATATACAACTTTTAAAATTAAAAAAAATATATATTAAGATGTTTTAGGATATCTCAAATATAACATGAAAATAAAAACAAAGTTCAGAGTAAGTTTTGATCAAAAGCCATCTTTAAAATAAGGTAAAGCCACCCTTATTATGAGAAAAAATAAAATATTAGCTTATGCAAAAATCGTTTTGGTTAGTTATGGTTAGTTTTTATAATAAAGGTGTCTTTACCCTGTCTAAACCTTATATACTTAAATCAAAAACGAAGCTGAAAGTTTTTTTTTTTAAAGAAAAGCATATTATTCAATTTTTTCTATCGATATGGGGGGTTTCACCCTTAGGTAAGAGTGGTTGATTATCATATATATTTATTTCCTATTAGACAAGTCCTGAAAAATTTAATTTTTTTTTTAGTTTTTAGTTAGTTGCAATTAATTATATATATATATATATATATATATATATATATATATATATATATATATATATATATATATATATATATATATATATATATATATATATATATATATATATATATATATATATATATATATATATATATATATATATATATATATATATATATATATATATATATATATATATATATATATATATATATATATATATATATATATATATATATATATATATATATATATATTTTTTGTTACAGACTTTAGTTAGTGTTTCGTTATTAGAAATATAAAAGGGTTTGGGGAATTTTTTTTTATTTAGGTTAATAATTTATTTAAAATAGGTTACCTTTTTTTTTTCCCTTTTTTTTCGACGGTCATTGCGGATTCCCCAGGGGCGCTGGAGACACCTTTTTTTACACTTTCTTACATCCTGTAGTAAAAAAACCCCCTTCCAGCTAATTTGGATTTTCCCCGGGTTTTTCCTTTTTTTTCCACTTCTATAAAAAGGGGAGGAAAATCCGACGGGCCAGTTTTAGTTTTGATTCCGACGGGATAAAGTTGAGGGGATAGTTAAAGGTTAAACAGTTGTCACAATAACGTTGAAATTTTTTTCCAGGGGAAACGTTTGTGAACCTGATTTGAAAAAAAAAGGTGTAAAACCAGGATACGTTTTTTTAGGGGTGTCACGGAACATTTGGTGTCAGAAGGGAACGAGGACCTACAAGAAAGCGAAAGGTTAAGAAAACTTTGGGGAATGCCTGTTGGGACCAGAAAAGCAAACAGCAGCTATGGAAGAATTACCTCCCCCTGATGAAGAACTGATGGAAGACATGAAGACCAGCCAAGAATCCAAAAAAAGAAGATCTTAAGAAAGAAATGAAGACGAGCCAAGAATCAATGAAAAAATATCTAAAGAAAAAATGAAGACGAGCCAAGAATCCATGAAAGAAGATCTAAAGAAAGAAATGAAGACGAGCCAAGAATCCATGAGAAAGCCCCAAAAAGAAATTAAAGACCAATCAAGAGGAAATGAAAAAAAATTAAAGCGAAACAAAAAAAAGATAAAAAAAAATTCAAAAAGAAAAAAAAAGAGCCAAAAAAAAAATAAAAAAAGAGCTTAAAGAAAAGATGGTGAAAATTCGAGCCCCAAAAGGAAATTTCAACAAAGCCAAGATGAGCAAAAACAAATGCTATTTGAATTAAAACTTACCAAGGAATTTTAAAGAAGAGATGCAAGAAATACAACAATCGGTTGAAAAAAAGTTTATCAAATCCAAGGTCAAATGCAACAAGAAGTCCAACATTTACAGCGACAGTTAAAAAAATATAGCTAGTACGGGTTTTTTGTTTCAGAATGTGGTACCACCGTAACTGTTATAAACCCAAAACCCTTTTTGACGGCAAGGTGCCCTGGGTTACGTATCTTCGACAATTTAAGTTCCCCCAAAAGGAAATAATTGGAGTTCACCAGAGAAGGCACGAGCTCGGCCCCAGCTCTTCGGGGAAAAAATATGGAGGTTTTGAAACATTCCCGAGGAGAAGCAATGTGACTACAAACCATTTTAATTCCCAAGATACGGTGAAGCTCACTTACGGGGGAAATTTTTAAGGCGCAGCTCCAAGGACAAAAAAAAGATATAATGAAACCCCCCGGTTATGAAAGGGGAAAAAGAAGGCTTAAAAACCAAGCAGTAGGTGTTTTATTGAAGGTTTTTGGGGGCCCCGATAAGAACCAGGCTTAAAAAATGGCCAGACTTAAAAAAAATATCCGAAGTTTGCTTATGCATTTTTTTTTGAAACAGCTAAACAAACACCCCAGGTCAGACAAGAGTTCGAAGGATGAACCCAAGATAAAAAAATTAAAAATGATTTTAAAAAAATGATGAAGGAGTTGCAAGAGATATTCCTCAAAAAAAAAAAAGAAAGAGGAAAAATATGGGGATTTAGATGAAGAAAAAACATCTGTTGCTGGGGAAAGGGGGGAAAAGAGGGGCATGTCCAAAAAAAATTTAACAGATTTAATGTCCCGCCGGGGGTTCGGAAAAACCCAGTAGCCCCCTTTAAGGGGCGAAAGCTGGCTGGTGCTACCAAGCCCCATTAACAACAATTATAAAAGTATCCCCCGGTGCAAAAGAACGGTTTTCCCTTGGGGGTACCTGGAAAATATGCCGTCGGGAAAAGAAATGGTACTAGATACTGGTTCCCACATACTATTTAAGGGAACATGTGGCCCCTTCCCCAAAAATTTTTCCAAAAAAAATTAAATTTTTTGGGAAATGCCAATGGAGAAGTTATACCAATTAAAAGGATTAAAAAAACAAAAAAAAACCTTTGGGGGGAAAAACTTTTATAAAGTTGTGTTTGGGGTTCTGACCAAAAAGGCGAAGTTATCCTTGGTCTTGACATTATGGAACATCAGAAGTTTGTACTTGGGCCCCTTTCCCAACGAATAAATGCGAAAAAGGTAATGAAGAAAAAAAATGAGATTTCCACGGAACAATGAAGTATCCATTCAAATTGTACTTACAAAAAAATGTCATATTCCCCCCCCAAAATTAGAAGCCATAATCCAAGCATGGGTGAAGGGGTTGAAGAAGGTGAAACCTTTTTTGTTGAACCAATTGAAAAAAAATCGCTAAAGGGGAAATTTACCCCCAAAACTTTGACCAAAAAAAAAAGAAATAGGGGTTTGTCAAAAAACTGAACCTGAAAAATTACCCCAACAAATTAAAAGGGGGACAAAAAAATTTGGACCTTTTAAACCCGCTAAATGATAAAATTTCCCATACCTTTTTTACACCTGTTGAAGTTCCTTTAAGTAAACTACCTGATGCTCTGCAAGACCGGGGAAATTTCCAAAAAAACCCCGTTAGATCCCCTGCAGGTTACTAAGGGGTTGGAAACCTTCTGAGAAGAAATCAAGACGTTTTTCTCTTTCCGAAAAAAAGGTTTGGGGGAAAACCAAATAGCTCAACATCAATAAATACGGGGGGTGCAGCACCGATAAGGCAACCACCACGACGAATTCCTTTAGCCAAAAGAGACGAAGTTAACAAGTTAATTGGGGGCATGAAAACCCCAAGGATTAAAAACCCCCCCGAGTCCATGGTCATCTCCAGTAGTCCGGGTTTAAAGGGAAAAAATGGTTCCACCAGATTTTGTGTTGTTTTTTAAAAGACTTAATAAAAGTCACGAAGAAGGACAGTTTTCCATTACCGAGAATAGACGTCTCTAGATACTCTGACGGGTTAAAAAAGGTTTTTGATTTTTGACCTGAAAAGTGGCTATTGGCAAGTAAACCCCTTTTCCCAAAGATGGGGAAAAACTGCCTTTTCAACCGGGGAAACCGACTGTGGCAGTTTAATGTTATGCCATTTGGTCTATGCAATGCCCCTGCTACTTTTAACGTTGATGGAGTTAACATTGTGGACTAACTTGGAAAAAAAAGCTTAGTATACCTAGATGACATTATTATTCTTGGAAAAAAAATTTTAAGACCACCTTAGAAATTTGAAGAGGTTTTTTTGGGAAACTAAAAAAGTGCCCAGCTAAAGCTTAGTCCCCAAAAAAAAAGTCACCTTTTTCCCCAAACAAGTTAAATACCTGGGGGGCATAATTACTGAAGAAGGAGGAAAACAGATCCAAAAAGACAGAAACTATCCAAAACTGGCCTACACCGAAAAACAAGCATGAAATTAGAAGTTTCCTTTTGGGGGTTTGCACTTACTATAGAAGATTTATACATGGGGGTTTTCTGCCATTGCCAGACCATTACATCGACTTACCGAGAACAACAAAAGCTATGAATGGCCAAATTGAAGGGCCTTTATACAACTGAAGAAAAACCCCTTTCAATCCCCCCGTGTTTTTATAACCACAACCCAATCTTTTTGGGATAATTTTTAAAGCAATATTTTTTTTGGTGGAATTTTGTCACAGATACAAGAACAAATTTGGGGAAGGGCCCCAGGCGAAGATGAAAGTTGTACCTCTAGAACGGCTGTGTCGCTATCAAGATCGAGAAGATACTTGATCGAGACGATCAAAACTTGGGAGGGGGCAAAAATTAACAGACTTTAGTTAGTGTTTAGTTATTAGAAATATAAAAAGGTTAAATTATTTTAATTAGGTTAATAATTTATTTAAAATAGGTTACCAAGTTTTTCCCCCTTTTGACGGTCATTGGGATTAACCTGAGGGCGCTGGAGACATCCTTTTTTACTTTTTACATCCTGTAGTAAAAGAATCCTTTCCCGTAATTCTAGAC
>JAHBCN010006890.1:0-46454 GCA_019359885.1 Listronotus oregonensis
TTTTAAGCAACAGCATTCTAAAATTAAATCAGTATTATAAATTAATCATTTTTTGGGGTAAATATGTTTTTACTTTAAGCTCTAACAAGGGTTTTCATAAAAATTGAAACTGTACAAAAAAATCCGGAGGTAAAACACCTTTTTTCTCTGTATACACTGTACTATTTAGGTTAGAAACAAACGAAAATACTAAACTCATGAAGTTTAGAACCTTCTATTAAAAAAGTTTAAAAAAATAAAATTGAGTTTGTATTTATCTGATAGTGAGTAAAGTAAATGGATTGATTTTAGGATGATCATGGCACTGTGGATGAAAAAATAACATTTAATTTTAAAATGGGACATCTAAACGTAAAACGATTTGTTGAATACAAAAAACAAAAAATATACAGGGTGTCCCTTTTAAAATCAAAATTTCTAGTTATTTCCGATAAAATCGGAAATCAAGAAAGCTTGTCATATATGTATTAAAATGTCGTTTCACTAGAATAACAATCTGACCAAGTTTCGTTAATATCGATATAGAAATAAAAGAATGGAAGTCTGAAAATAATCTTGTGGGCACCAGGTATATGGTTGTGTTTAGAAAAAATTGAATTATAGCATCTTATTTAAAAAAAGGGTGTTCTATAAAAAAACCCTAACTTTATTTGGTTCCTTTAATGAAAACTTCTTGCGATTCAGGACAACCCATACAACTCCTTTATTTATAATTTTTTCTTAAACCTATAATAAACCTTGTAAGTGGAGTGTCAAATTATAACCAAACACCCTGTACATTTGTTGGTTATTATGTTTTTTTGGTTTATTGCTCGACGCTATAGAACAGATTGTTTAATTTGTAGAAGTTCCCAATGTCTCTGTTTTTTAGATTAAGTTAAAATTAATATACACATTTTCTGAGTCATTTTCAATAAACTTGAAATAGTTCGTATTGATATCTATACGGCAAAAAACGGTACCAGTTTTAAAAAAGAATGCATTTTTAGAAATTGCGGTATGAAAGATAATTACTTAAACTTCTTACCATTATTTATCGCCTCAACCTCTTCCATGCCAAGACCAGCTTCCACATCCTCATCCTCCTCTTCAACAATTTCATTATCAATTAAAGAATCCATGTCCTCCAACTCTTCGAAACTTTCACTGTTTTTTATTATCATTTCTGGTTAAAATGTATCAATAAATCATTGTAACTTTACATAACACGAACTTGTTAATCACTTGTTGACAAAATAATAAATAAACACTGTGCTGGTTTGTTGGGTTGACTATTTAACATAAACATAAGGTTAAAGTATTGAGTCGCATAATTTAATCATTTTAATAATTTATGGTTTATAATAATCCATAATCTATGTATATAAAACCCATAACTCTTATATGGAATTATTATATTTAATGTTTATAACAACATATTAATAAAAATAATGAAGCAGACAGTTATTAATTTATTTAAAATGTATACTAGAAAAAAGTTATACTTGTGATTTTCTGTATGTAAATTGGCTGCAAAAGGTAAACATTTTGAACATCTGATTTAATTTATATCTTTGTGCGTTATAGTTATTTACATAACAAGGCAGAAAAGTGCCTCTTTTTCTTTCGCGGATAGTGTTATGCACGACGGAGGAAATGCATTTAACTCTAGAGGAGTGTATATAACACAGGCACACACAAAAAAAAGTTCTGAACTAGATATGTGAAGTACCTTCCGGTATGTTTTTCGGTGCGCTAAAGACAAATCCGAAGTTAGTATTTACCCATCACCCTTAGATTTTGCCCCAGCAACCCCCCAGCACACCCCCGAAGGGTCAAAATTTTATTCATTTGGAAAATATATAATTCATATCTGACAATACGTTTTTTGATGTTGTAAAAACGAATATAAAGTTAGAATTTACCCATAACCCTTAAATTTAACCCTAGCAACTCCCAACTTTATTCACTTAGAATAGTTGTAAAAAATATCGGACACCCCCAAAGGGTCAAAATTTTATTCATTTGGAAAATATTTAATGAATATCTGACAATGTATTTTGGGGGGCTAAAAACGAATATAAAGTTAGAATTTATCGATCACCCTTAGATTTTGCGGGGATTGCTGGGGATTGCTAGGGTTAAATTCAAGAGTTATGGGTAAATTTCAACTTCATATTCGTTTTTAGCAGGCTAAAAAACGTATTGTTAGATTTTTATTATATCTTTTCCAAATGAATAAAATTTTGACCTTGGGGGCTGGGGGTTGCTGGGGCAAAATCTAAGGTTAATGGGTAAATTCTAACTTTATATTCGTTTTTAACACGCCAAAAAACGTATTGTCAGATATTTATTATATATTTTCCGAATGAAACAAATTTTGAATTTTTTGGATGAGGGGTACTGGGGGGTTTCTGGGGCAAAATGTAAGGGTGATGGGTAAATTCTGAGTTTATGTTCATTTTTAGCACACCAAAAAACGTATTGTCAGATATTTATTTTAATTCTTTCAATAAAATAAAATTTTTGACCTAAGGGTGGTTTCTGGGTGATCCTAGGGGTTGCTAGGGTTAAATTCAAGGGTTATGGGTAAATTCTAACTTCATGTTCGTTTTTACAACATCAAAAAACGTATTGTCAGATATTTATTATATCTTTTCCAAATCAATAAAATTTTGACCCTTCGGGGGTGCTGGGGGGTTGCTGGGGCGAAATCTAAGGGTGATGGGTAAATACTGACTTCGGATTTGTCTTTAGCGCACCGAAAAACACACCGAAAGGTACTTCACATATCTGGTTCAGGACTTTTTTTTGTGTGCCTGTGTAATTTTTTCTACTACTTTTCATTTAAATTTTTAAAAATTATCTTTGAATTTTGTGTTCTATTATTCAATTGTGGTTTTGATTGTTTGGATAAACCTCTGTATTAAAAATTTGTCAGAGGATAACGTAAGATTTGAAATCACTTAAAATACTGACATTGACAAGACATAAATTAATTGGCATGCTCGGCTGGAACGGGGAGGTACAAATTTTACCTCCCTAGGGAGGTAAAGTGCTGTTTTCTATCCTTATTCAGGGTTTAAAAATATATTTTTTAAGAGGGTAATAGAAAAAGTTTATTTTGTGTCAGCATTAAAAAATGTATTTTTCATTTAAATAAATTATTGCTTAAAGTTACATTAATTAGTGTAAGTAGTCTAGCGGGATGCAAATAAAAATATTTTTTCTACGCTCAAAAATGAATAAGGATTTTTAAAATAGTTTCTAGTCTAAGAAAAAGCAGCAGCATATAACTTTTCTCTTTAAAATGGTCAATGCAAAACCCGCACGAAGGTCACTGGCAAAAACAAAAAATATGCTGTAAAGTAGAAAATGTTATTTGATACATAAAGGATGTATACTACCTAGATTTTACAAAAATTTATTTGGTCACACCAAAGTAATCATCAACAATAGAAAAGAGTATTTAGCAGTTCCAATATGCAGAAGACTTCATACTGTATAAGCAACTTTATTAAAAAATAAGGTAAGTAAGTAAGTAAGTGTTGGATAATGTGGTGGTAATAAGACCCATGATAACCTACGGCTCAGTTGCCTAGGGGGCAAGGGTCACGCAGACCATAGCAACCAGACAACTTCAAATGTGCGAAGGCTAGCATGCGTATGCATCACGAGAGCTATGAAAACAACCCCAACCGCAGCCCTGGAAGTGCTGCTAAACCTGCCGCCACTCCACATTTACATACAGGGAGAAGTAAAGGCGATACTCTATAGACTCAAACGAGGTCAAAGTCCAATTATAGGACATCAAGAGGGGAACCAAGAGGTCAGCTCATTGTTTGAGATGCCCTCGGACAGGTCAACCCCTCGTTTCATCTTCAACAGACACTTTCGAATTGTCATACCAGATAGGGAGGACTGGAAAGAAGGCCTTTCAATCAAAGCCGATCATATCTGGTATACAGATGGCTCCAAGGCCAATAAGGGAGTAGGAGCTCTCATCTATGGAGACAAGCCTAGAGAAAAGATAACCTTAAGTCTTGGTCAGCACGCCACGGTTTTCCAAGCGGAAATCGCAGCAATAATGCATTGTGCTGTGCTAATTAAAGAAAAAGGGAGTAAAGGAAAAAACACCGTCATTTAATCAGACAGCCAAGCGGCCCTGAAGGCCATCAGTTCTCCAAAAGTTAATTCCAAACTAGTGGGGGACTGTATACAGGCCCTGAATAAAGTCGGCTTGGCAAACAAACTTACGGTAGCCTGGGTACCAGGCCACGAGGGCCACCCAGGTAACGAAGAGGCCGACGACCTAGCCAAAAGAGGATCAGCCATGGAAATGATAGGCGCTGAGCCATTCTGTGGAATCTCGGCAGGCCTCCTTAAAGCATCTATTAAGAGCTGGGTAGACAGAGAGTTTCAAAGCTGGTGGTTACAAACACCAGGACAACGACAGGCAAAGCAGTTCATTAAGACCAGTTCGGCCAAGTTTACCTAGGACTTACTGAGCCACAGTCGTAAGGATAACGGTAGGTCAACTAACAGGACATTGCAAACTCAACAAGCACCTGGAAAAAGTAGGCCTGGTGAAGGATAGCCTGTGTAGGTTCTGCCAGGAGGCTGAAGAAACAGCTGTACATGTGTGGTGCCACTGTGAAGCACTATGTAGGCTTAGGTTTACTAGGCTTGGTGAGGAAAAGCCAAAACCGGCAAGATATATGAAGTGGCCAGTGTCAAGACTCTGGAGTCTAGTTAAGAAGACGGGCTTGGACAAGGTACTCTAAAGAACGATAGGAGAACCCATAATAAATCTGGTAAGGTTGTAGTGGTGGAGGTCATTTTTGCCATCTCCGCTCAAATAATCTAATCTAATCTAATCTAAGTGTTCGATTTTTATTAAAAAAATATATGGCCATCGTCCTTCAAGGCAATTAAAGATTGTGGGTCAGATTAAACCTAAGGTCTACTCAGAAATCAACCTTTTAATTCTAAAAAGTTGGTATGGTGTTTAATGCGCCGATACAATACGATTTAATTTATTTAACAAAAATTTGCAAAATCTGTAACCAGCATTTTTTTTGTTAAAACGATTTTAAATAAATTTGAATACATCTCATACAAAACATTTTAAAACGTCGATTTGCATTTAGTGATAATGCATATGTGTTAATCTCCCCATATTAGCAAATCTCCGCGATTGACATATTCTAGATTTTTTAGAAAACTAAGATAAGGTAAGGGTTTATTTGTTTACACATTTTTTTAGAATGGTTATGGAGTGTCCAAACCACGGTAAAAATACTTTTTTGACGATAGTTTATTTATGAGTATTATAAACGTATGCACGATTATGCAAAACTCGCCCCTATTAATGAACGATTTTCTATTAATCAACGATTATAGCATAGGTAACTAAAAATATACAAATTTAGTCATTACGTCTATTTATAAACTTTTTATTTAAATAACAACCTTTAAAATTGCTGTCCAGTTGGTTGCCCAAAACTGAAATACAACCCGAAAAGAAATTAAGAAAAATTATGATTTTTACAATCAAAAATTATCTTCAAAAAAACATTGTAATTAAAATGGGAATTAATTGGCGATTAATAATATCAACCCTTAACCAAGGAAGTTTAAAGGTGTATGGAAGGCCAATGCTATATTACAAAATTGTCCAGGCGTGCAGGGCAGCGGGAATAGGGGAATCGGCCACGCGGATTTTGCGCAATGAATTGGAGGGCAGGTTTGGCCTTCCATAATTCTTTGTTACCATATATAAAGTTGACATAAAGGAGCATTATCTACACCAGACATAAATATTTGGAGAAGGAAATCTGCGGCTAATTAAAATCTTGATACTCTGGTGATGATGGAATAAAGAAAGTGGGAAGTTCGGGGCCTTTTAAGTTGGACTGTAAAAAGATGCATAAAAGTAACACTACGTGTTGCTCTGTTGGAAGCAGTCAGAGGAATTATACTTGTCAACTCCTAGGAGCAGAAGCCGTGAAAATTCCTACATAAATGCAATACATCCCCTCCAGCATGTCGGTGGGAAAGAAAAGGAAGCTTTTCTGTAAGCGTGAGATCATTAATAAGACGAACAGATCTTTTTTAAATGGAACCAATAATGATTAGAGTTGTAGAAAATAGCATTGTAGAGAGAGTATACAGATTAGACGGATAGAAATACTTACTGGCTTGAAAGAGGAATCCAGGCTTTTTTAAAGTAGCTGAGGCTATGGATGTAATGTGTTTGTGTCAGATAAGGTTGTTGTCAAAAGTAACGCCAAAATGATTAAATAATTTCTTTTCGCGACACCGAACATGACTGTGTCTTGGAGCATTAAACTGGACAAGATTTTTGAAGTCCCAATTTAAGATTAGTTTATGGTTTTGTGAAAATGATTTTGAATTGTTTTTCTAACTAGGGGTATTTCCGGGTATTTCGGGTATGTTACCCTTGGATTTGTGAGACAAAACATACAACTTTCAGGCATTTTCCAAAAAATCCTTTAAACTTGCCATTTTACACGTTTTTTAATATTTTATTTTTAAAAAATATGATGCGCTCAACGCACCAAAATAAATAAATTAAAAAAATATGTTGGTGCACAAAGCGCATCACATATTTTTTTTTAAATAGAAGGTCAAAAAACGTGCAAAATGGCAAACATTTAACAAAAATGGCAAGTGTGAAGGTTTTTTTAACCAATTTATTATATAATATTATGTAAATAAAGATGCAGGAACTTATTAAAAATATAATAAAATGGCCTGAATTAAAACTTTGAGTTGAGTTTGAGTCTTTATTGATTTTTTTTGATTCCAAACCTTATAATAATAATACACGCTGACCTGGTTTTATATTGACCTGATATTTTATTTCACCAAACTCAAAAGTAATATTGGATTTAAACAAGACAATCCATAAAAGCGTCGATATTTTTTAACACATATAGGTTTGTTTAACGTTTGACACAACACTACGTATAATAACTTCTTTTGCACATCTGCTTAATTTTAAAATAATAAAAACTACTATTACTAAGCACTGTTATTTATCTCAGCGGTAAAATGAACTAAAAAGATTGAAATCTTTAGCGAGACTAAATAAAAAGTAGTTGTGTGTTTGCTAAGCTAATATAGTTGGTAAATAAAATCTGATTTCTCAGTGGTAACCGGTTCATTATCCAAAATGGAACTTTAAATATTTGTTAATTCACCTTTTAATTAAAAAAAAAAAAATATGTATTTGATAATTTTATGCTGTAATATTTATTTATTTTTTCTTATAATTTTATATATCAGTATGGATAAAAAGCGGTATTATAAGATTAATACCTCAAAGAAGCTCCCAACATGGAGTAGACAAATATTTTAGAATATTTTAATAATACTGTGTTTTAATTTTTATTATGATTTAGCTTATTCTAACTTTAACTTACAATTAATTAAACATAATTATATTCAGTGGCGGCTCTATATTTTTTTTTCTAAAAAGTGAGAGGTGCTACCCACATAAAATATATACCGGGGAGACTCTTCTTTTTCTTCTTCTTTCCTGGGAGGCGTCCAGATTCACTGCCGGAGGCAGCGCAGCCTCATGGGCTTTTTGTGACTAATTTCCCATTATCTTTTATACCAATCCTCTCATTAGTCTTGTTCCTTCTAGAAGTCGGTATAACTCCGAGACTGGTTGGTTAATATATTCCTGTGGGCTTATTTTCGGATTCACAAATAATAATACCTGTCTTTTGTGATTCAACGCTTTACATTCGCACAGTATATGGTAGGCTGTGTCTTCCCTCTCGTCGCACTTTGCTGCAACTTGGGTCCCCATTGTATGACCCTAACTTGGATAAGTGTCCTCTTTAGGTTATCGTGCCCTGTTATCAACCCTACTGTTATGCGTAGTCTTTTCTCTGTCTGAATAGTTCTTTCTTCGTTCTTTTGGATGGGCCCCTTATAAAGGTTTTATGTCTTATTCTACTGGGGTTTTCCCAGTATTTCTCGTGTTTGTTTCGGATCCATTCCCTGGTTTGCCCTCGTGCTGTGGTTTTGGTCACTTCAAGGGCAGGTTCTGGTCCAAAATACGCTGTGAATGATCCATGTCTCGCTAGCTCATCCGCTTTTTCGTTGCCTTCTATTCCCGAATATCCTGGTATCCAGAGGAAAGTTACCCTGTTGCATTCTCCCAGGACTTCCAGTTCTTTTTGGCATTCCCATGTCAGCCTGGACGTTACCTTTGGGTTTGCTAGTGCCCCTAGCTGTCCTTTATTATTCGGATCCGCTTGTTTTTATAAGCCCTCCTGTCAGCATATATTTCTGTTTAAAATACAGAACTGTGTGTTCCTAGTGGAATGGATAATTGTGAATTCCTCATTTTACTGTACACACCCGATCCAGTTCTCTGCTCGGTTTTGGAACCATCCATATACCACATGATGTCTCCAACCGTGCCCGGGAGATAAGGTTGCTGCCACTCACTTCGATCTGGAATTTTTACCTCGAAGGTTTTGTCGAATGATTATTGGGAAATTATCTGGTCTGTTCTCTCGTCCAGGGTGTTACCGCCAACCTGACACACTTGGTAGAAAAAAAATAATTTTGAAATATGCGAAAAAGTTGATTTTTTTTAGTGCCCCCGAGAAAAATCGGACTTTTAAAGGTGTGTATTCTTGTCGTGAATTTCATCAAATTTTATCGTCAAATTCCAAATTTTGCAATAATGTCTGCATTTTTGTTGAAATTGGAAGCATCTGAAATATTTGCACAAGAGAATTGTTGAGTGAAAAAATTCTAAACGGCTGTGATTTTTAGAAAAACATAGATACTTTTGCAAAATTTGGAATTTGACGATAAAATTTAATTATATTGACAAACAAAAATTATACAAATAGAAATAGAGGATTCGCTTTTAAAACTTAAATGTTACGACTTAATAGCAAACCCACCTTTTTTATCTTAGGACAGTATAAAAAAGATCAAAGCTTAAGGACTAACATACCTTAAAGATTTGAAGGGAAATAAAAAACCCCAGCATTAAGTTTCACAGTACACACAAGTAATAATGAAGCAAGAAACGTAGTGGAAATATCGACGCCTTTCCAGAGAGACTTAAAAAGGATGTATATACTAGTTAATTACTGGAAACAGAAGCCGTGAACATACCGATAAAAGAGAGACATATAAATGGTGAGAGTTACTTATGAAGTAAACAGATTAAAAAGAAAGAAATAATTTTCCAAAGAGTAATCCGAGCTATTGAAAGCTGCTGTGGCTATAGATAAGATATTTTTGTTAGGTAAAGTTATTCTTAAAAGTAACGCCCACAAGGTTTAATGACTATTTGTTCTGCACAACCTGGACGGTCGTTAGTAAAGGATAACTGTCGGCGAAATTTTCCGGATTTAAACCTAGGGGTTTAGTATAAAGTTAGTGGTATCTCTAGGAGTTGCAAATTTTTTTTTTGAAAATTTAAACATGGGAGCCTCACCAAATATATACCAGATGCTATTGGCCTCAATAGGAACACTTTGTTAAAGAAAATTTTAATTTGGGTGTTTTCAAAAAAAAAATGTTTTTTTGCAGCACTCCGGAGAAAAATCTAGGTTTCAAAAGCAAATCCTCTATATGCAGTTTTTTCATAAATTTGATAAAATTTTATGGTCAAATCTAAAAAAATCTGCGTTTTTCCTAAAAATTAAACACATAAATTTGTTGTTAAAAACCAAATTTTTTGACTAGATCCTGCCAGCTAAATAGACATACTGATTTAACAAAGATTAAATAAGTTACCTTTACAGGATAAAATAATAAAACAGTTTAACACCCGTTCTAAAAGTTGGCCCGCTGTCAGTCACAGCATCTACCATGGAAGATTGGCAGCAAACTTAAAGAATGTTTGCCTTATTTGATCTCTTTTTTTAAATGGGCTTGTGAGCATTAAGTGTCTTAAAATAATGGCAAGTGTTGTTTTTTAGTATGCTGTTTTACGTTTTTTAAAGATACATATCAGAATCATAAATTAACTGTATGGAGTGCACCAAAAATGGATCTAAAAACATATTTGTAAAAAAACTTCTATGCTTAATACGAAGCTGTTACTGTTTTATTATTTTAAAATTAACCTGTTTGCTGTCGCCATTATTCTTGCATTATAATAGGTTTTAGAGTTGTATATACGTATCGGTATTTAAAAATTCAAGTATTCTGCTTTTTGCTATTTGAATATTTGTTCACAGCTAAACTATGTATTTCTATAAAATACATAGTTTAGCTGTTAAAAAAAACATATAAAATAGAAATTAATCATTTTTGTTTTTGTTTTATGTTGCAGTACAACAAACATATTATGGGCCATATACACTATCCTTGGACCTTTATGTTATTTGTCTATAACATGAAAGTAGCAATATCCATTTTCTGAAAGATAGTTCATCAGATAATATTTTGCCTAAATTTCCTAACTAAGTCAATAAATTGTGTATCTCTTTAAATACTTATAATAAAATAAGTATAAATAAATAATAAATACTTTTAAACATTCACAAAAAAACCTTTTGCTAGTATATAGGTTGCTATAAAGCGATTTTTTTTAATGGATAGCTATTTCAACAGCTGATTAGCCGATATATTATTTATGTCATACTTCAAAGCTTCAAATAAAACATTTCACCATCATATTTCTTTTGTAATTTGTAGCAAGTACGGTCCTCTTAAGAACATAAAATAGGTTCGCTAAGAGGAAATGGTCATAAAACGGGGCAGTAGTATTATTTGTATTCATGGAAACATTGCTAAAGCCTCTTTTCATTTTCATTCTCGAATATTATTACAATAATAAACTATTGTGCAGCAAGAAATGTCAAATAACTTTTTATATTACAAAATATCACTTTAATATTAGAAAGAAAACAATATGTTTTAAATATACGGTTGCAATCGTATGAATTGCTCTTTCTAAATATATTTTATGCTTGGAAAAGTATTTTAGATTCCAAGTAGGAAATCAATGTTATAATAATACCATAGTTAGTCTTTAAAAACTTAAGACAAAATTATTGTTTTACGTTCTTTTGGTTTATAAATGTATCTATAAATAAAATCTAAATTATTTCGTTTACAGATATTAATGTATTTTTTTCTTACTAAAGTTGGTAATCATTAAAGCATTAAATATATATACAGTGTGTCCCAAATTGGTGGGGAATGTATGGGGAACTTGGAAACCGCGATAGATAGAAAATCGGTTAAATGGGGAAAGTTTTGGACAATTATGTTAGTAAGCTAATTCCGTTTACTACATGGTTTTATCTATTTAGGTTTTTGATAAATTTTGAAAAAACCTGAAACATGCATTTTCGAAAATCGGCCATATTTTTTTTATGAGTGAAAATTTTTCAAATCTGTAAAAACTTCTTCAAAGCAACTTTTTTCGTAGAATATAACCGAGTAGTCAATTTTTATTTTCTACGTTTCGGGTTTTTAGAATCATCATCAACTTTATTTTTTCATATGGACGCCATATTGGATTTTTACGCAGCCAAATAGTGCTTTTTATTCTGATTTCAACAATGTATAACATGTTGTAATTTAAGAGTTTATAACCTCATTTATTTCAAAAAACAAATATTTTCTCAGTTGGCCTTGATTCCGGCGAACGTCATTTTTTTTGTATACAATAAAATATTAGTAATTGGCAAAATAGATAATCTGAACAGATATTTTACGGAAATGGGTTTCGCGAACATAGCTATAACGTTAATACCGTGTTACAACAAAACTACACGTAACAAGTTAATTGAAACAAGTGAAAACAAAAACAATGAAAAGTGGCTAAACTAATATTCCTACTAAAATGAAGATGTAAAATAACGACCTAAAATTCAAAAATATTGTCCATATTTCTCAACATATTAACGATATTTTTTTAAATAGTCCTAACTACCCTATAAATGGTTGACTTAGGTATGTGGAATTCTCTATTAACATCCCTGGCTGAAGATGTTGGATTTTCTTTAAAATGTTGGTTAACTTCTTAGGTCGTGGTTTTTTAAAACTTCCGAATTTAAGCAAATTTGTAACCAATTTTCGAAAGTATGTTGGTTTAGCATGCTGCCTTGCAGGAAAATTGTCGAAATATGTTTGCGCAGCTATATTAACATTTCTATTGCTTTGGAAAAAATGTTGCAAAATATCAAGTATTTCTTTAAATAGTTAACCATTTCTCAAAGTTGAAAAAATTTTAATAACGTACCCGGGCTAACTTGATAATGACGCTAGATGACATTCGCCGGAATCAAGGCCAACTGAGGAAATATTTGTTTTTTAAAGTGGGTGAGGTTATAAACTCCTAAACTATAACATGTTATACATTGTTGAAATAAGAATAAAAAGCACTATTTGGCTGCAAAAAAATTCAATATGGCGCCCATATAAAAAAGTAAAGTTGATGATGATTCATCAACTTTACTTTTTCATATGGGCGCCATTACATTTTCTTGTAACACGTATTAACGTTATAGCTATGTTCGCGAAACCCATTTCTGTAAAATATCTGTTCAGCTTATCTATTTTGCCATTTACTAATATTTTATTGTTTACAAAAAAAATGACGTTCGCCGGAATCAAGGCCAACTGAGAAAATATTTGTTTTTTAAAATAAATGAGGTTATAAACTCTTAAATTATAACATGTTATACATTTTTGAAATCAGAATAAGAAGCACTATTTGGCTGCGTAAAAATCCAATATGGCGTCCTTATGAAAAAATAAAGTTGATGATGATTCTAAAAACCCGAAACGCAGAAAATAAAAATTGACTACTCGGTCATATTCTACAAAAAAAGTTGCTTTGAAGAAGTTTTTACAGATTTGAAAACTTTTCACTTATAAAAAAAAATATGGCCGATTTTCGAAAATGCATGTTTTAGGTTTTTTCAAAATTTCTCAACCTTAATAGATAAAACCATGTAGTAAACGGGATTAGCTTACTAACATAATTGTCAAAAACTTTCTCCATTTAACCGATTTTCTATCTATCTTGGTTTCCAAGATCCCCATACATTCCCCACCAATTTGGGACACACTATATATATATATATATATATATATATATATATATATATATATATATATATATATATATATATATATATATATATATATATATATATATATATATATATATATATATATATATATATATATATATATATATATATATATATATATATATATATATATATATATATATATATATATATATATATATATATATATATATATATTTATATATTATATATATATATTATTTTATTTTTTTAAATTTGGTAGTTTACTAATATTGATGAGAGCAACTCGTCTAAAATATTTTCAAGATGGTGGCACTTCCGGTTGTACGGGCAGTTGCTGCTAACTTTCTTATTTTTAATAAAACACCCTATATATTATTGCATTTTTGGATTCCCAAAAAAATTCTAGATATGTTTCGTGTATAATATGCTATACCTAAGTCTAACCGTTTTCGACATATCTTGAATTTTATGTCAAAAATGACGTTTGCAGACCCCAAAATAAGAAGAAATTTTTCCTTTACGGCATACTCTATTATTTAATTTGAGTTGAATTCCTTGTGCAAAGAGGCCCAATTTTGTATATTTAGTGGATATTTTGGGTGTAAATTAATACAGGGTGACTAAAAATTAAGTACAAAAATTAACTGATAAAAAACGTAAAAAGTCAATTTTTTCAAATGGAAACCCCTACTTTTATATTTTTATCGTATTTAGCATTAAAAAATAAGGTAACTTTGTATTAAGTGGTCTATTCCAAAATGTATAGTTTTCAGGAAATAATTGACAATTTAACATTTTTATTGTAAAAATGCTAGGCTTTATATATATATATATATATATATATATATATATATATATATATATATATATATATATATATATATATATATATATATATATATATATATATATATATATATATATATATATATATATATATTATATATATATATATATATATAAATATGATTTAAAAGTTAAAACACCTATCTATATTATTTTATTTTATATTATATTAAGGGGTAGAATAAAATGATGAAAGAGAAAACATCTCAAAAACTTAGTCCAAGTCTAATACGTGTAAAACAAACATCATAAAATCATGAAATATCGGCAACAAAACTTTTTACTACATTTTACAAGAAAAATATCATGGTGCTTGCTCAGAACTAAAAATTACCATCTAAAAAGGTTATTTAAAAAAATTAATTAATTTAAAATTATGAAATTATATTTTTTATAAATACACCAACTTATCCAACAAAAACAAAATCAAAAATAGGTAGAAACAAATTAGGATTTTTTTAGTGGTGCCAACACTTAAAAAACCAAACACAAAAAATGTATCAGATATTTCGGATTTATGTTGCTAAAGTTTTATATTTGATAGATTTGCTGACACATACCACAAAAAAATTGTGTTTCCCTAGTTTGTTTAGTGTATGTATTAAAAATATTATGTTATAATTTTAAGTCATTTTTTCAGTCGATTTAGTTTTTAAAATCACCTTTTTATTTACGTCTTTAGCTGCATAATGTGATCAGGTGGGTGTCTTTTTTTACCCATTTATCTTTATCCACACGAGGAATGTAGGAAGCAAACATCATTACGCTTATGCATAATTTATGAAATTCTATTCTGTTTTGATCTACTTGTTATGGTGACAACAATGCAACTGTGAAATAAAGCAGTATAATTTTTTTAATTCAATTATAAAGTGTTTTTAGTTACTTAAAATATTACATTTATTTGGATAAGCATCTTAATATACATTTTTTAATTGCTTATACTTAAATATAAACATTATTTATTTTTAAAAATGTATAAAGGTGCCAAAAATATTTACTTATTTATTAATTTATTTTATATCATAGAAAAGTAATAAGAAATTGTAATTTTTATTTTTTTCACCTATACCAAGTAGCAATATTAAGTTGGTATGTTTACATTGCAGGCAAAGAACTTTACTTTGCAAATATTTGTGAAGTGAAGGAGCCAAAAAATAAGAATTGTGTGTGGATAGCCAACTTATGTATTAATAAAAAAATAATATACAAAATAAAAAATACAAAATATTATTCTTATTTTTATCTGCCATTAAATAAATTACATAATTTTATTTATACGTTTGCAACTTGGACTAGCTGAAGTAAATCATCAAAAAAGCGATTGTCACAAGATTTTAAGTTTAGGGCAATTATACAAATATATTAGATTCTGAAATAACTATGGATAATTTATTCTTAGTACTTTTAAGTTTGCTTATTTTGGTTCTCTTTGTGAATTAAGTTATCAGGACAAAACTAGAAGATTTATTTGGAGTTATTATAAAACTGCACTAAATAAATGTGGGGACCAGTTTGATGCCAAATTTTACCTACAACAAGCAGGATAATAAATCATGCTAATAACATCGTAGGTAAAATTAACCTTATTAATATTAACTTGGTGTTGATCACCAGCACTAGGTAATATTATTTCAAAAAAATCCTCTCTGAATACTCGCTAGATGAGACCGCTTTAGTCCTGGTTCCAGGCTATATTTTCTGTTCGTGTAAAGCATCGATTAACTCTAAGCTCCACCGAAACAAACTCAAAGAATCACCTAACAGTTAGATATTAACGGTTTAATGGCAAATCAACCGCCATTTCTAAGATAAAATGTATCTAAAAAATTACTAAAAACTAAAATTTAAATTAAAATTATTTTAAATTTATTTTAAGATATTCTGAGCGCTTTTTTAAATATAAAGTAATCTCATAAATCACATATTATTAATTGTTAAATATTTTTTTTGAGTTTTTTTTTGGCAAATCGATTCTTACTTCGCACATACTATACTTTGGGATCAGAACCAAAGCTCTTTTATATGGCGAGTATCCAAATAAGTGAATCCGCCACAACCATGCATAACATATCTTCTTTTTTATATATATATATATATATATATATATATATATATATATATATATATATATATATATATATATATATATATATATATATATATATATATATATATATATATATATATATATATATATATATATATATATATATATATATATAATATATATATATATATATATAAAAAATATATATTTATATTATAATATATATATATTATTTGTCTGTCCACGTGATTCTGAAGTTATGGCTTGAGCTAAAATCATGAAATTTGGCACAGTGGTAGTCTTTAGTGGCTAGAACCTAACGAAGCCCGTTTTTGAATTTCGCCCCCAGGACAAAAATAGGAGCAAAAAAGTGTTTTTTTACCGTTAGACGTACGGAAGGCGTCTTACGGAGACAGAGGCTACTTAATATTGTCTCTCGCCTGGCGGAGACAGGCTTTTCATCTAGTCTACAATAAAGTAATAATATCACATAATTTTTACCAGTTCTTTCAATAATCTTAAACTATTTAGCTTAGCATATGCAACATACAAATATTATTAAGCAAATATAGGCTTTAGATCTACCTTTCCTATAATTACTTAATTAGTCCAGGAAACAAACCATTTTTCCTAGCAATTTTTTCAAAATGTCATACAATGACCTGAAAAAGCATTACTAATTAAATTTTGTAATTTCTTAATTCTTAAAAACTCACTTCTTACAATAATATAATATAAAAAATAGTACAAAACCGCGGATTTTTAAAAAATGCATTGAATTGCTTTTAGAATGCTCCAGTTTTTGTGATAAAAAGTTTTTCAAAACACCATTTTGTTGGTTTTTTCAAAAGCCATAAGGTCCTATCTATTAAAACTCTTTAAAACCCTTTACTGTTTTAAAGGGGTGAGTTTAAAGGGCTGAAACAATGTAGTGCTCGCCTATACGCGTTTTAAACGTTTATATCTCACTTTATTTCCGTCATACAGTAAATTAAAAATAAAGTAAAATATTTGAAAATCAAAAAGCTACAATTTGATACCCTAGTATTTTTTACGTATCTCCCTTACTTTTGAGTTATTTTAAAGGAGTGGTCAATTTTTAAAACAAATTTAAAATTTGATTTTCACTTGCAGCCCCATTTTTTTCAAAATTAAGCGATTTAAATCGGTTAATATTTTAGAATATATTTGTGATACATTGATAAAGAGAACTGAAAAAGGGCTACGACTCCTTTTTATAGGGTAGTAATTAAAGGGTTGTTTTCAAAGATTTTTGCACTTAAAAAATTTTGCTCTAACTTTATTTTAATCATAACTTACTTAATTTTAATGATACATACCTTCTTTAAAAAAGAAAGGTCATTGTAAATGCTTTAAAAAAGTTATAATTAGTTTTCCTCAAAAATAAGTAGATTTTGCGTTATTTACCTTTAAATAGCTTATCTTTAACAAACCACACCTTGGTTTGTATTGGTCAATTTTTTGCTTAGAAAAAAAAATTCCACCCCGAGACGGTTTGGCAACCACTCCCAAGGTAAAGACGCCCTTCGGTATGATATAGATTTTGATCCTACTATTCCCTACCTATTGTCAAAATTTCAAGTCATTCTATGCATTTTGAAAAAATTGCTAGACAAAATGGTTCGTTTCCTGGACTATTATTGGTGTCATTTTTGTTTCTAGCCTTCCTTCAATATCAAAATTAAATAAATTCTTTAAAAAAAAATTTAAAAGTATCACGTAGCAGGAAGTACGTTTTTACTTGATACGAGAATTACATAAATTAGACCATTCATCAAGCTCTTGTCATTGTTAAACATTAAAATTGTGTTGGTACATACAAATAAATTAAAAAATGCGCTCTTTTTTAGGTTAAATAAAGTGAATCACTCAAAGAAAAATAAATAAGGAAAAATGTGTTTAAACATAAAAATGTACTTACATTTATTAACTTGACGACAGTTTGTATAATAAAATCGTATATAAAAACATTGTTTAACAAAAAGTTTATAATATAGTACTAAAAGATTATTTTGATTGTAAACCTAATTTATTATAGTTGACGTACATTTACAAGACGACAACATTTCCGTATTTAAATATTAAGATAATTAAAAATGTAACGTAATATGTAACAAAAACAATGCTTTTTATTTTTATAGTTATAGTTAAGGTACGGATTTGAACTGCCGATGTCGCTAGAGGCCGCCTCGGGCGGCAGCCAAGCTAAATGGATAAGCACCTACATTTATGCACTATGACAAATATTAAGTTTAATACACTAAAAACTGGTGCACTGAAAAAATGGCTACCTTAACTCGATGTATTTTTAAGCAATAATTTATTTGTGCCAGGGTTAAAAAATATTATAATATTTATATAAATACAATATCACATGATATATTCGGATACAAAATAGAATTTTCATGAATACACCCTAATATCTTAGTTATTATTAAAACGATTTTTTTCAAATATTGTTGGTTATTGAACGTTGGAAAAATGAGTTATTGGGCAAAGTAAACACTTTTTTACCATTGGCGTGCGGTCTTGGAGTGTAAAAAAGATTTAATTTCCAAAAAAAAATAAAAAATTAGAGCTTATGTTAAATAATTTTTTTATCAGATTTTGAATCAGCATCCCCAAAAACCTTTTAATTTATATTTTCAGAATCTCAAGAACAGATTTTAGCAGAAAAAAATATTGATTTTGTCACTTTTTTCAGGAGGTTGTTTATTTCTAACTTTTTGGTTTTAATGCCAGGATCCTATTAGGTCTTAAACGCCTCCATATCATTTCGTCGAATTCAGTATCCTCGCAATTACTATGAATAAAGTTTTTTAGAAATTTTGGTAATATACGCGCGCTGTGTTCCTATTGGTGTGGTGACCGGTGTTGTTTTTGAGCAAATTAATCGCAGAGTGCTTTGAAACAAAAGTTTTTATATGACATTTAGTAATCGTATGCATTTTCAATAAGTCAAGCTCTCTTACTTAACTGTTTAAAGGGTGGCACAAAACCGAAAGTAGTTCTTAAAATTGCAGAAAAAGTAGAAATTATCCGCTAATTTGGTAATAATGAAAGATCTTTGCGTCAGGTTAGTGAAATATTCAATGAAAGGCATCAGGATCGAGCACCAATTTCTCACAATACTGCTGCCAAATCAACAGATTGTTTGCAAGGACTGAAGCGGTTTTTAAGACAAGACGAAAGAGGTACAATTTAAATCAAAGACAATATTCAGACGACGAAAGTATCTTAGCAGACTTTTGAAACAACCCATATGGTAGTATAAGATCAGTGGCGAGGATTCTGAATTTAACGAAAAACAAGGTATGGAGGTGTTTGAAGCGCAATAGGATTAGGTCATTTAAACCAAATTTCTACATACTCTGTTAAATGGTGGTTTGGTGGTTTAAATTTTGATTATGGTGGCAAGGTAACTATACTTTCAATTAGATGGTGCCCCCGCACATAATTCTCTGATAGTTAGGAACTTTTTAAATGAAAACTTTCCTAGAACCATGGTCCCCCATATCGCCGGATATTACCCCTTGTAACTTTTTTCTGTGGCGGTACTTGAAAAACAAAGTGTATACTACTAGGCCGCGTAATAGACAGAAACTTTGCATTAGAATTAAGCAAACGTGTCAGGAAATTACTTCCCAAACTTTAAGAAAAGTGACTTTACGTTAAGGAAGAATTATCGACAAGTGTATTGTTTTAAAAGGTAGTTATGTTGAAAATGCAGAAATCTAAAATAATGTGATTTATAATTTGTAATTTTGATATTACAGTTTTAGATAAAGGATGTAATAAAAAAATAACAAAATAAATAAATAATTTGTTTTCTGCCTAAATCAGCTCTTGAGATTTTGCAAATTTGAATTAACGGGTTTTTGGGGATGTTGGGACTCTAAATCTAATAGAAAAAAATATTTAAAATGAGCCCTAATATACTTTTCTTAAAAAATCAAGTCTTTTTTACCCCTCACCTCACGCCAATGGTGAATAAAAGTAGTCAACATGCCAAATACTTCATTTTTCTAACCTGCAATCACCAACAAAATTTGAAAAAATCGCATTATTTATAACTGAGATACCAAGGTGTATTCATGAGAAGCGGGACACACTGTATATTATAAGTATTTTTAAAGATGTTATTATTTAATAAAAAAAAAACATCACTGTTTTATGCATAAACTGTTTTTAACATAAAAAAATTAAAATTTTAGAAACAAATTAACTCTGCTTTTATTAAAATAACAAATAGTTGTATTCTCAAGAGCAAAACCTTTTATTTAAATTTAAATTTAAAAAAAGGAGAATATATATTTTACTTTAAAACCATTAAAATTTACATATCCTCATTTGATTTGGGCTTACTTGTAAAGACAAATATATAACAAAGGGAACAAAAAAAAGATGTTAATTTTGTGTTTTTTATTAAAAATTCCTTTTGGGGTCGTTAAATGCCGTCCCAAAAATCAGTGATCCTTAACATTTGCCAAATAATAAATTGGTTTAAGGGTATCAGTTAGTGTAGATGGTCATTCCTCCAGCTTCTACCAAATAAATGCTGGGGTGCCCCAGGGCTCAGTGCTGGCACCCACGCTGTTTCTTCTACACATTAACGATCTTCTCTCTTCCACAATCAATCCCATTCATAGTTTTGCTGACGATAGTACCCTCCACTCTAGTATTCAGTTTCTTAAGCCACCGTGTAATTCTGATTTTGAAAACAAGCGCAGGTCAATGCAGATATCTCTTTCACAAGACCTCAAACTTATCTTGGATTGGGGCGCCAAAAATCGTGTTCAGTTTAATGCCTCAAAAACACAGTCATGTTCGCTGTCGCGAAAAAGTCTGCGAATGCTCATCCCTTACATATGAGCGGCCAAGTTCTGCAGAACAAAGAGTCGTTTAATCTAGTCGGCGTTACTTTTGAGAATAACCTCAACTGGCACAAACACATTTCATCCATAACTTCGGCAGCTTCAAAAAAAAATTGGATTCCTCTTTCGAGGCCAGAAAATATTTCTCTTCTTCCAATCTGTACACTCTGTATGTATCCCAAATCGACCCTCTTTGGAATATTGTTCTCATGTCTGGGAATGGCGTCCCCTACAACACTTAGCCTTCTGGACTCCATTCAAAAAGAGCTGTTCGTCTTATTAATGATCCAACGCTCACAGAAAGGCTTCCTCTTCTTGCCCATCGTCGAGCTGTAGGGGATCTGTCGCTCTTCTATAGGTATTTTCATGGCTTCTGCTCAGAGGAATTGGCCAGTATTATTCCTTCTCTTGCAGCTCCCAACAGAGCTACACGTAGTGCAACTTTTATGCATCCTTTTACCGTTCAGTTAGAGAGGCCCCGAACTTCCCGCTTTCTTCGTTCCTTTATTCCTAGAGTGTCAAGACTATGGAACCTGCTGCCCGAAGAAGTTTTTCCTTCTCCTCCCAATCTCCAAAAATTTAAGTCCCTTGAACAAACTCCTCTCACCACACTGAAGACACCCACGGTACGTTAGTACTTAGGCATCAGCCTTCGTGGACTGTCCCAAGATAAAAAAAAAAAAAAAAAAAGGGTTCAATTTTTTTTCTTTCACTAAAACTTTTTCTTACTGCCGGTGACTGTTCTAACAAATTAATGCTTCTTTATAACAGATAAACAATAGAGTTTTGGTCCAGGGGTATAAAGACTAAGGATGCTTTACCCCCAGGAACAGAACAAGCAGTCCCATTGTATAAAACCTTTTCTGGTGAGTACCCAACAAGAGCAAGAAGATAGATGTAAAGTATTTTGTTACTCTATCAAGAGCTTTAGCAATTGGGTCTTGAGGGCAATTAAATATGTGGTATTTAATACAATATAAGCATCATTGACACCTTTTATAATATCACTTTTAATTATACTTTTATGGTCCTGACATAATTGGACTCGTATTCCCATATCTAAAATTCATGCCCCACCTTATTTTTAAAGATATAAAAAACTGCTGGTTCTCTACAAAGTACAAATTGTACATGTTTGCTTTAAAGGAGCTTATTAAGGAATTTTCCGATGTTTTGAATGGTCGAAATGAAATATATTATCTTCCTACTCCCGATTTGGGTCAAGCAAAAGTCCATCTATTTGTTGCTTTATTATTTATATCAAGTTAAGCTTTTAAATTGTCTTCATACCTTCTTAACGAAAAGTAAGACTAATAGAAACGGTTATTTTAAAGGCTTTTGTTTTATTACATTCCTACAAGGCATATTTAGCTTAAAAACTTTAACATTTTCGTAACATTTTCTTTGATACGAGCTAACGTGAAATAAAGGGAATCCATGTTGATGATGTGTTTTTTAATGGATGGAAAAGACTAAATGCATTAGACTGTGGCATTGACTATTTTATTTTAACAAAACATAATATTTAAAAAAAGGTTTGATATCTATTGTAAAGAATTTTACAGTATAATTGAAAAACGAATTCAGTATGAACCTAGTTACTAAAGAATACTATATATGGTAATGCAGAAAAAATATGGACAAGTTTAGGGTTTCGGTTGAAGTAAGCGCCTTAAATTCCATGGCGTCTCCTCAACCAACTCATTTTAAAGGCATTACATAATTTTTCAACGCACTTAATTGGATTTCTTATCGTCTATGTAAAGTTTGTAATTAACCACGTTTTAACCGCAATATAAAGCGTGTAGAAAATACCTAAAATTATTTGCATACCAAGCGTCGTAAAAGTCTTATATAATTGAATGATTAAGGATGAGCTATAACTATATAAAAATGTTTAGGATTTAGACCAGAACTTTGGGATTTAGACTAAATCTCGTTGGCATATGAATTTAAATAATCTAATTAAGTATTTTGCTTAAATTATAATTAATTTGATTAGACTATAGCCACAAAATAGACATTTGTATAAAAAAATTATATTGTTAATTCGGTTAGCACTGTAATACTTTTTTGGAATGGGCTTCCCGCATAAAATTCATTTTAAAATAAAAATACTTTAAATTCCTTATCTCAAAAGCTAAAAGAGCTATGAAAAAAGTATTTAACAAAGAAAAAGCCATTTGATAAGTTTTATGAAAACAGTTATATACTTATTTTTAATAAAACCAGTATTAATGAAGATATAAGCAAGAAAATGGTTTTGGCCATTAAAAATTTTGCTTATAACAATATTTTTTTGGTACAAGTAAGTATACCAACTCCGATCCATCTAAAAATTGATTAAAAATGTTCTATTTATTGAACGAAACAAACTAATACACATGTGCCTCGAGGCAATAGGGGGATAACATGGTGGCACGGATATTCATTTATTTTTTTTGGTCCAATAACAGTACCCATTTTGATTTACATAAAACTTTAAATAAAAGAAAATATAAACTCTATTTTTTTTTTAAATAAAGGCCTCCTCTATATGAGTGTTATATACCTGGCAGGACGCTTAACATTTCTCCTATGCTACTATGTGTATAGCTCATTGTTTAAATATTTTTATTATCAATTTAAAAATAAACATTAATAATTTATAAAGAGAGTTGCTCGTTCAAAATGAGAAAATTTTAATCATATTTATAACATCAAAAAAATTTTTATAGTTTATTTAGCGTTAAACTTTTAAAATATTTCTCTTATTAAGCTATCTACTTCTTCTAGGCTTAAAGCCTTTCTTATTCAAAGTATTGTATTTACCTAAGTATTAACTAGGTACTTTAAAATGTAATCCAATTAAAGTTTAAACATTAGTTCAACTAAAAAAAAATATGTGTTACGTCTATGTGGGTGCTTTATACCTGGCAGGACGCTTGCCATTTCTCTATGTCCTATGTTACTATATTTTTGTATCATTTGACTGTAACCCTAGAAGAAGCAGATAGCTTGATAAAAGAAATGTTTTAAAAGTTTAACGCTAAATAAACCATAAAAAATACTTTATGTTAAAAATATGATTAAATTTTTTCCAAATCATTTTGAACGAGTAACTGTCTTTATAAATTATTAATATTAATATTTAAATCGATAATAAAAATATTTAAACGATGAGCTATACACATAGTAGCATAGGAGATCGAGAAATGTTAAGCGTCCTGTCAGGTATATAACACCCAAACAGAGAAGGCATCTTTTTTTAATAAAATAGAGTTTAATTTTTTTTCAGTTAAAGTTTCAAGTGAATCGAAATTATATAGTTATTGGACGAAAAAAATTAAATAAAATTTACCATTTTTCAAAAATCAATATTTTTTGAGTTATATTTAAAAAACCGATTTTGCACGATTTTCTTGGGGTAAAAAAAAACAATTTAAACCTGCTAAGCTGAGGCAGCAATGCGGCTTTAAAATGAATATAGTGCATAGTAATATAAAAAAAAATGTTTCATGCGTATATCTTATTGGCCAGATTTTTTGCGGTGGCCTACTGGGCTATATCTATATTACATTTTTAAATAAAGTTAAGCAGATTTTACTTTTAATTATTGGCATAAAATTTAATACAGTGTGTCTTAAATTGGGCCTACATCTATTGGTAACTCGGAAACCATTAGAGCTACAGTGTTGGTTTAATTAGGAAAATTTTAGAAAATTTAATTGCAAAATTAAATCTGCTTTCAGATTTTATTTATCTTTTATGGTTTTTGAGATAATTAAGAAAAACTAAAATGGTGCATTTTTAACTTTTGCCTGTAGCTCGCAAACTACCAATTTTACGGTTTTAAGATTACTACATTATTAGAACACTTTTTTAAGAAGAATTTAATTTAAGTAAAAATATTTTTCTAACTTTATTTGGTTTTGAGATATTTACCCAAACTTTGGATTTTTATAGGGATGCCATATTGGATTTTTACATTTTTGAAAAGAGTTCTTTAAGAGCTTTTCATTGATGTATCACAAGTCTAGGTTTTCAGATTGCTTAAGCTCTAAAAACGATAATTTTTGTTTATTTGATAGTAGGCTTGGACTATACTGCGTAATGGCCGCCCCGTTTCAAAAAACAAATGATACGCATCCCGAGCGGCATAACCCAACCATAGACATTTAGGATTCTTAGTGATGAACTTGTTACCCTATGGATCTTTTGTGAGAGCAAAATTCAAAACTTATACAAAAAAGTGATGCTTTTTGCAAAAATGAATACTTCCTAATATTACCTTAAACTGATAATAATTAAACAAAAATGTATCAGTAAACAAGAAAATAAAATCACAGTACATGTCTTCCTCCATTTTCCACACATTTCTCCAACACCTTGCGGGTTACTCGGCGTAACGTGTTTCGGTTGATGGTAGCAAACACATCCCGTACCCTGTGTTCTAGTTCCAGCCTAGTTTCGGGCGGAGAAAGCTAGTACACCTCATTTTTTGCGTGTCCTCATAGGTAAAAATCAGGTGGTGTGATGTCCGGTGATCTAGCTGGCCAAGCAATTGGCCCATTATTAGAGATTATGTTGTCATTAAAGGTATTTCTAAGGACCTCCATCACCTTCCTGGTACTGTGCGCTGGACATCCGTCTTGCTGGAACCACAAATTATTCATTTCATTTTGCGGATCTGTATTTCTAATGGCCGGTAAAATCTGTTCTTGCAGGAGTAGCAAATACCTATTTCCATTCAGAGTTTCTTCAAAAATAAATGGTCCAATTAAACGGTTGTCTAAAACAGAAAAATATTTTTTATCTAATTGTGAGACGTAAATTAAAGGTGCATTTTAAATTACCTATGATGCCACACCAGACATTAAAACCAAACCTTGTTTGTAGTCGTCTTTCTTCTAAATTATGTGAATTTTCTGTATCTCAGCAGTGATAATTGTGCCTATTAAAAACTCCATAATTTTTAAACCGGGTTTCATCTGTCCAGAGAATCTTGGATTGGAAATTGGGTATCTGTTGACATTTAGTAATAAACCATTGACTAAAGGTGATTCGTCTATTGAAATCATTCCCCTGAAGACCCTGGACAATACGTGGTTTGTACGGATGAAAACGGTGTTTTTTTAAAGACCGATGAACAGATGACTTAGGAATTGTTGTTTGTTCTTCCAGTTTTCTAACCGATGTTGTGGAATCATCTCTAACGTTTTCCATTATAATCGCCTCTCTTGCTTTATTATTTTTTGTATAAGTTTTGGGATTCGGTTTCACAAAGGATCCATAGGCTAACAAGTTCGTAACTAAGAATATAAAATGTCTTTGGTTAGGTTGTTGCCGCTCCGGAAATTGTTTTTCGTATCCAAGTGCTGCAGCTTCTGTATTTCTGTTAGATTTAAAATAAATTTCTAGCATATCCACATTTTTATCATTGCAATAATTAAGGGCCATTATTGTAAATACTTAAGATAATCAAAACTTGAATTTTTCTTGAAGGCGTTTCTAAACGAGAAATAAGATGCACGCTAATTTTGACATTTACATTATTTAAATTATAAGATACGTATCATTTGTTTTTTATGAAACGGGGCGGCCATTACGCAGTCTAGTCTTAGCCTACTATCAAATAAACAGAAAACCTAGACTTGTGATACAACAATGAAAAGCTCTTGAAGAGCTCTTTTCAAAAATGTAAAAATCCAATATAGCGTCCGTATGAAAATCCAAAGTTTGGGTAAATATCTCAAAAACAAATAAAGTTAGAAAAATATTTTTACTTAAATTAAATTCTTCTAAAAAAGTGTTCTAATAATGTAGTAATTTTAAAACCGTAAAAGTGGTAGTTTGCGAGCTACAGGCAAAAGTTAAAAATGCACCATTTTGGTTTTTCTTAATTATCTTAAAAACCATAAAAGATAAATAAAATCTGAAAGCATATTTAATTTTGCAATTAAATTGTCTAAAATTTTCCTAATTTAACCAACACTGTAGCTCTAATGGTTCCCGAGTTACCAATACATGTAGGTCCAATTTGGGACACACTGTATAGAACTCTGTAGGCAATATTCCCTTTATTACCACCATTACCATCATTAGGCATAGACAGAATAGATAAGAGATTTCTAGCTCCAATGATTATGTAATTAACAACGGATCAACCAAAAGTGACTTATTCTTAAATATTCTTGGAGAATATTGAACTTGCTGTAGATAGAAAGAGCACCAAAGACATCATAGAGTACCCGAGTTCTATTTAATAGATTATTTATTTCATCGATCACCGGAGAAATGAATATGAAAGTGGGGTTACACACGGGGTACACATTCTCCACCTTATGACAAGCACAGTCATCTAACGATAAGAAGTCCAATATTAAAAATTTAAAAAATACTCATTTTGATGTTTGAGCAACATACAACCGGTAAAGGCGGATTCAGACAAAGTAAGCTATTGAGAGCGCAAACAAACCTATTTATAATTTATTTTTTTATTTAACTTAAAATTGTAAAAAAAGGCCTAAAAACTTTTGTCTCTAGCAAAAATAAAAAATTTAATCATACCTTTTTTATCGTAAATAAAAATATATTGACCGAATAATTATCAAAACAAAAAGTAATGGAAAACGAATTAATGTGTGCAGTTAAATAATTGGTATCATGTCCATTGGCCTGAAAATAATTTCTAATTGTTTGAAATTGTTTGGATTTCATTAAACCTAAGTAAATATTGACTGTTATTTTATTTATTAAATTTATATGGGTATTTTATACCCCGAAATCGGAAAAAGGGCTTAGGTTTTTTTTGTATTTTGCATGTGCTGTTTACTTGTGTGAGAAAACACCCAATACGTTATCCAGAACGAAGATATTTTTTTGAACCTGTAATAATTTATAAAAGAGAAAAAGTAAATTAACATTTAGGATTTATTTAATAACTTTATTTTATCTTTACACATAAAGAGTTTTTTATTTTTAGAATATTTTATAAGTAAAAATCCTATTAGACGACTCATTTGAAAATATATTCTATTTTATGTAGCTATTTAAGTTAGTTTTTTCTTTGGCTTTTGGCTTTAGCTATACAGTAATTATACAGTGTGGTTCTTTACGGTTGAAACAAAGAAAAACTTTTTTATTTGCAATTTGTTACAAAATTTTTCTCCTTATAAAAGTTAATGCATGATTCATGATGCATTTAGTGTTATTAAAAAATGCTTAAAAGAAGTTGTTTAGAAATAAAATGTGTGCTTCAATAAAAAACCATGGCCTCCTATTAAAATTTTTATTTTATTTTTTTGAAAATTTTAAATTATTTTTCATGCTACTTTTTGTGTTATTCTAATTTATGACAAGCAAATAATTTTTAAGTTCTTTAATCAACTAATACCTATTTGTAATATTTAACTTTATTTATAGTTTTTGGGGTAACCGCCAGCTTCATGTTTGTTGCAACAATATTAAAAATAATTCTGGAATTTTACAAATATTTATTAACAAAGTGAAGCAAAATACTTTATTAATATTAATGTGCTTGGAAAAAGAAATAATTTGAATATGCATTAAATCAGAATAATAAAATAATGTATTATCAAGGACTTATTTTAAATTTGCCCCAAAAAATATTAAATTTCAAACGGGAGATCATGACTCGGTATTAAAGAATACCTTTAGATTTTAACCAACTGTTTTTAATTATTTTGCTATTTTGTTTTAAATAACTACTTTACCTCTGAGCAGATTTTAATTTATGTTACATACCCTGTATATTATTTGACTTTTAGAAAAAATAAGCTGTTTCTAATATAGCTTTTGTTTTTTATTTATAATTACTTTATGAACAATAAAATTTTTCGAGTAGTTACAAATAAAAAGTTTCCCATTTGTTACACACTTAACGGACCACCCTGTATAACATATAATTATCCCAAATCAGACCCTCTTTGGAATATTGTTCTCATGTCTGGGGAATGGCGTCCCTACAACATTTAGCATTCTGGACTCCATTCAAAGAAGAGCCGTTCGTCTTATTAATTATCCCACGCTAGCAAAAAACTTCCTCTTCTTGCCCACCGTTGAGCTCTAGGGGATCTGTCGCTCTTCTATAGGTATTTTCACGGCTTCTGCTCAGAGGAGTTGGCCAGTATAATGCCTTCTCCTGGCAGCTCTCAACAGAGCATCACGTAGTGCAACTTTTATACATCCTTTTACAGTTCAATTAAAGAGGCCCCGAAATTTACGCTTTCTTCGTTCCTTCATCCCTAGAGTGTCAAGACTATGGAACCTGCTGCCTGCAGAAGTTTTTTCTTCTCCTCCCAGTCTTCAAATATTTAAGTCCCGTGTGAACAAACTCCCTCTCACCACAGTTAAGGCAACCACGGTACTTGGGAATCAGCTTTTGTGGACTGAAACTATTTCCATATTATGAAATTACAGTTTAATTAATAAACCACTTAAACATATTTAAGAAATTTTTTGTCTTTATTAACTTTTTAAGTTGTAACAATATTGTATGTTATTACTCTCCTTATATAACCAATAAAAGTATCTCCTTTATATTTTATTAAATATATTAAAATTATCTACTAATACAATTTTACCGTTAATAAAATCTATATATTTGTGTAACCAGTGAACCAGTCGTATGAACAAACAGGGGCATGACGTAAACCCTTACCGGTTTACTTTCAATTTTTTTTTAATTATAATTTATGTACTAAATATTTTTTTCTGATTTTTAAGGGTAATCTAAGATAATCCAACTTATACTAAAAAAAAATACTTGCGCATTTCTCGCACTCGTGCTTTAATGTAATTAACCATTTTTTCCACGCTTTTATTAGCTCCTCCTGTATGTATCTAACTATTTATGTAACGAAACCTTTTAATTTAATTTTCACAAATTTTTAAAAGTCTGATTAACTTAAAAAATTGTATAGAGATCAAGAGCCGATGATAATACAATTATTTATAACTTCGTTCTGACTAAAATCATTATAAAACACTTTTGCATATTGACAATACTTCCGCATTCGCCAATTTTAATGTTGTTTTGAGACTAAAAAATAAGAAAATAAATAATAATTTTAAAAAATCTAAAAAGCATGCTTTTATAGAAAACCGAATTAAAAAAAGAAAAAAGTCAATTATAGTAAAAAAGCTTGGGGTGCAATTAACTATAATTTCATAATAAATCTTATTTTGTAAATAGCTCAAATAAAATATTTGTAACATTTAATATCAAGCATTCCACGATTTTACTCTATTCAAATTATTTTTACCTTTTTAGTTCGGTTTGCTATAAAAGCCTGTTTTAAACTATACCTAATTTATTATTAAAATAATAAATAAGCTACAATAGACCGATCGATCGCGGTGGAAGAGTGTTATACCCACTCACTTTAAACCTAATAAATAATTTTCATTGCAATCTTTATATTGCTACAAATTGGTATTAGAAACATGAAAATTATAGTAATTAAGTTGAACAAAAATGCTCCAAACCGCATTTATATGTAAACATAGCGCAAAATTAAATAAATACGTTAACATTCAGCACACATTTAAATTATTTTATTAAACTTGGATCTATTCCCTCCATTGCTAAACATATTGAACTATAAAGTAATGAATACGTTATTATTTGGACAGAAACGCAATCTCGGAATTGCAGAAATTGCAAATAACTTTAATGCCAATTGATAAATAAACATCAACAATAATTATTAATAATTCATATAAAGGCCTAAAAGTCTTTGAAAAGCAAAACTAAGTAAAGAGTTTAAATAAAGCCAATTACTGTATTGCAGCATTTATTTCGTACTAAATAATAACAGGTTAATAAAGTTTTATTGAAAGCTTATAGTTCTTTTTACTTGATGGGGGTTCCTAAAAAGCACCCAAAATACTGAAGCTAAAAAGATCAAAACAGTTATTTAATATTTTCAAAAAATACCACCAAAAACATTTTTTTTAAATGAGGGCCAAGTTCCTATCTAAAAATCCCGATCTTTTAAAGTACTGAATCCAAAATTAAACCAAGTTCTGTACGAAATTGTTTCACGCTTTTTTGCCAAGTCAAAAAGCTTGTTTAAGTTTTTTACCGATTTATCTGTGTTAAAACAGTCAGTCAAAACTTTTGCACAAAATTCTTTCCACCCCTAATCTCTGAAGATGAAATTGTCTCTACCTCCAAAGGAAAAGCCGAAATATTTGCCAAACAATTTGCTGCCAATTCTACGCTTAATCTTCCTGTTAATCTTCCTCTTCCAACAGTTGCCCCTGTTTTTCATAAAATGTCGGATATAATTTTTAAAGTCAAACAATCAAGCGTATTCTTTTTCTCTTAATACCAAAAAATCGTCTGGGCTGGATTGCATACCAGCAATCGTCTTAGAAAAATGTGCACCCATCCTAACTCGCCTCTTTCGAATCTCTTACGACACGGGCATTTTCTCGGAGAGTTGGAAAGCTGCACGTGTGCAACCTGTCCCCAAAAAAGGATCCAAAACTCTCCCTTCTAACTATAGACCTATATTCTTTTTTTAGTTGTTTGCAAAGTAATGGAAAAATTAATTAATTCCCAAATCTTAAAGTATCTGGAAAAACATAAGATCTTACATGATAGATCATATGGATTTCGTCCGTCACGTCCTTTGTCTCACACAACTGGAACAAGTCCCTTGAGTTTCTTGGTGAATTCCCGATCGTTGCTCTTGAAATATTCAAAGCTTTCGATCAGCTTTGCTCTTGGCTTTCCAGTTTCCTTTCTAATCGACGTATATCAGTTAGTGTAGATGGTCATTCCTCCGGTTTCTAACAAATTAATGCAGGGGTGCCCCAGGGCTCAGTGCTGGCACCCACGCTGTTTCTTCTACACATTAACGATCTTCTCTCTTCACAATCAATCCTATTCATAATTTTGCTGACGATAGTACCCTCCACTCTAGTATTTAATTTCTTAAGCCACCATGTAATTCTGATTTGAAAAACAAGCACAGGTCAATGCAGATATCTATTTCACAAGACCTCAACCTTATCTTGGATTGGTGCGCCAAAAATCTTGTTTAGTTTAATACCTCGAAAACACAGTCATGTTCGCTGTCGCGAAAAAAGTCTGCCAATGCTCATCCTTTACATATGAGCTGCCAAATTCTGCAGAACAAAGAGACGTTTAAGCTTGTCGGCGTTACTTTTGAGAATGACCTCAACTGGCACAAACACATTACATCCATAGCCTGGGCAGCTTTAAAAAAGCTTAGATTCCTCTTCCGAGCCAGAAAATATTTCTTTTCTTCCAATCTGTACGCTCTGTATGTATCCCAAATCAGCCTTCTTTAGAATATTGTTCTCATGTCTGGAGAATGGCTGCTTCCACCTACAACACTTAGCACTGACCATTCAAAGAGCCGTTCGTCATTATTAAATCCAAGCTCACTAAAAGCTTCCTCTTCTTGCCACCGTCGAGCGGTAGGGTCTGTCAGCTCTTCTATAGGTATATTAGTCGCCAGAGGAATTGGCATTTTCTTCTGGCAGATCCCAGACAGGCAACACGTAGTGCAACTTTTATACATCTTTTTACAGTTCAGTTAGATAGGCCCCGAACTTCCCGCTTTCTTCGTTCCTTCATCCCTAGAGTGTGAATTTACATACCAAATTTCATACCCTTATGTGTCAGGAGGCCGAAGTTACTATAGGAAAAAAATTGGGCCGATAGATATCGTGTAATATACACACATTCGTGCGGTAGACTGGAACTTGGCCGGGCTCAGTACCGTGCGCCCAGATACGTAGAAGTATGTTTTTGGATTAAAATATCTAGTACTAAGAAAAATAAGTTTATTTTGGTTGTCAAATTTGTTAAAATATTTTATAGTTATAACCAAATTATATTCAAAAAATGTTGCATGGTTTAATTTTTTTTTAATATTATTATTTAAAATTAGGTATATAAAATATTTATAATTATACCTAGATATGAATTAATTTTATTTACAAATCGTTCTCTAATACATTAATATGTAAATTGCACTGCATTTTTACTTATATCAATAAAATAACAATATTTGAAATATTTAAGTTTATCTGTAATTTAAAAAAATAATAAAATTCTTGGTTAGTAGGCTAGCACTAACTTAATACTTTAGAAGTTTTTATTCATACATTAAAGTACAGTATGGCTCCTAAAAAATCAAAATTAAAAATAAAAATATATATATTAAAATCAGAAGAAACCAATGATAACAGCGACACTGTTCCACCCAAATTACTCTACAGCCCATATATTTTAACCGTTTAGACCATTTTTTTTTAAATTTTCATCTTTGAATTTGCCTATCGATCCCTATTTTTAAATTTTTGATCTGGGGACTTATTTTCCGGAAAGTTGTCACCAAACTTTGATTTTTATGAAAAAAAAAACGAATTTTCGGCGCAAAAATGAACATAGAATTTTTGCAGAGGTCCGAAAATCTGTCCAAAAATACTAAAAACAATTATCCGTATTCCTTAAATGATTGCAAACAATTTTTGTTGAATTTTTCCTGCACCTTTATGAATAAAAGAGCCTTTTGCGTAAAAAAAATTAGAACATTATGGCCGTTTGTGGGAGTAATAAGGAATAATAAAAATATGTTGCCCCTCATTTTTACGTAGACAGTTTTGTGGGGCTTATCAAAAAAAAGATATTGAGCAAAAAAAAGGATGCCAAAACTCAATCTTGCGCCCCTTATGAGCATTTTTGCGTCGAAAATTCGTTTTTTTAAAAAAACTAAGTTTGGAGACAAATTTCCGAAAAATAAAAACCCCTATCGAAAATTAAAAAAAAAAGGATCGATGGGCAAAATTAAGACGTAAATCTTAAAAAAAATAGGTCAAAACGGTTAAACTATATGAGCTGTAGACTAATTTGGGTGGAACAAAACTTGTAGAGTATTTTATTATCAATTATCAGTTAGCTAATTTCATTAAAGGTCCAAAATTATTATCCCTTACAGTTTCTAACTACTTTGTAAAATTAGTAGTATTAATAAAAGTTATAATTGCTCTAAATTATTAAAGCTTTTAAAGCAATACAAAGCAATAAAAGCTTTTTTTGGTAAATTCTAATAAAACCTTGTTGTGACCTAGTTGTATTATCTAACATCGCTCTTTATTTCTTTAAAACGAGGAAAAGAATTTGGCATATGACATCAAGCATATTACGTATTTATTCAAAAATATTTATCGTAAATTTAGCCTTCAACTCAAAATAAAAAAGCCCTTAAAAAACAATCTTCATTTCCCTTTGAATTCACCTGCCAGTAAGCTGTCAATTAAGTAAGCGAAAAAGTAAAGTACTTCAGAAAATGGCATTTTCATGTTTTGGAAATATATTCGTAGTGTCCATCAAAATGTCCTATTATACTGTTTTTTTCATAAATATTTGGACGAAAAATATTGAAAAACAGGGGTAGTTCGAAATTCGGTATTTTAATTTATCAAGGGGTGAAAATAATATAAATAATAAATTCGTGTGTCAAAAAGTATGTTTTCCTATCTGAAAATTTGGTTATGAATTTTATAAATTTGTCGTTGTGTTTTATTAAATAATAGGATGGTAAAAATTATCTCATTTATTTCAATAACTTCACCCTATCTCCTAAATATTTTGATGTTTATTGCAAGGGCAGAGGCAGGTATAAACTTTTTTCCAGTTTATGTAGGGCCGGTTTGCGGACCAAAAATTCTTGGAATAAATTTATTTCATTAAACCATGGCGAGATTCCGGTCTAAACGGAAAAGTTTAATGTTCCCACAATTTTCAATATTGTATTCATCACGTTTAAAATATAAATGGGGAAAATAAAAAGCCGCAGAACTAACCAGGACCGACCAGAACTGAGGGCTTTTAAATTTGTCTAAAATATTCCTTCGTAGCCCCTTTAAGTTAAAGATATTTATTTTTATGAGAAACCTAAAAATTATTTATACATTTGACGAATGTAAGAATCGGCAAACTGAGGGCTTTTGAATTTGTCTTAATATTTTCAATATCGTATTTATTACGCTCCGCAATAATTCCATCCTATTTGGGTCAAACCAGGTAATCAATTATTACCTGGAAACTTTATTACAGGCAAACCCTCATTTTTGGTCCGCAAACCGGCTATTATTTTACCTACCCAATGATTTGGTCCGCAAATGGCCTGCAAAAATCATTTAGGCCGGTTAACTTATTAAAATACTTTTATACTCAGTTTCTAATCTAATGGTGCAGTATAATATTTTAATTTACTTTTAACCGACAAAAAGGTTCTTGAATGGACTGTATGATAAATATTATATATGGGTAGTTCTACGATAAGAGAAAAGTTGCTGTTTTTTCATTAAAAACTTATATTTCGTTTTGTCCTTTTTTTTTTTTCAGTAAGGGCAAGTCACTTTTTTGCATATTTATTTACTTTTTACAAGGGGGGTAAATACATTGGGCATAGAGACACCAAGATCAGGGTAGATACTTATTTGGCCAGGGGAGAGAATTTGTGGCAATAAAAGTAACAAAATTAGTAAAATCAACTTTAATTAAACACTGTACTTAACCTAGAATCAGACTATCATGTTTACCAATCATATTAAACATTAACATACTACATTATTTCAGCCTACTCTGAAATTTAAAACAATAGTGTCTTTAGTGTCATTACACAATAATTTAAATTCACATGGCATTGTACTACAACAACTAATAAAATTTTTTTAATAATACTAATTATATAAACCGGGGCTTTTAAGTAAACAAATAATAGACTTGCGATAACTAGGAAATTTTCATATTACCTGTACTTTTTTTTTTATTTTAAAATAAAAAATTTTTTAAAATTTTAAAACTTTCGTTAAAAAAAATTAAATCTAAATTTGTTTGCACAAAAATTTTCCCCCTTTTAAAAAGTTTTTCCCTTTTGACAGTTACCTTGCCGGGGAAAAAAGGAAAAAAATTTTTTTTTTTATTCTTTATTAAGAAATTTTCAGTACATTATGTATCACATTTTAACTATTGCATTATTATTAAATTAGACCACTAAATGAAAAAAAATTAATGAATAATATATTTTATGATTTAAAGTGGAGACCAATGACCCCCGAAAACCCCATTTGAACCAATTTTCGCAACAACAAACAAATGACGGCGCTCTAAACGTCATGTTTTTGTACAATTTTAAAGTCGATGGATGACTTTAAGCGCTATTTGGAATATCCCCTTTTTATATTTGTGTTTATAGAGCGAAATGAAATTTGCCAGGGTAGATACCCAAAACAGTGGGAAAAATTAAGTTTAAAAAAATTGCAAAAAATAAATGTTGTTTTTTTTTTTTTCCCTTAAAATACTTAAATATATTTATTGAAATTTTTTTTAAATACTTTTTTTTTTAAATAACTGATACAAAGAAGGTATGAATCGTTTGAAAATTTAAAACTGAAACCGACAGGGGCAAGCCAGGGTAGGGACTTTTTGGGTTTTAAAAAGGAATTTTGAAAAATACTTTAATTGGGGATTTAATCGTGACGTTATTTAATGAAGTACATTTAGGTGATTTTTTCATTGCAAAAAAACAACATATAAAATAAAATTTCTATTTTTAAACTGATTCCGCCCAAGTTACCTCTTATTGTAGAATTACCCATATATTTCTTTGCATAGAAATTATTGCCACTCAAAGGGTGGACGTCACAACTAAGCTTTGACAATAAATAAAAATCCGGTCCCTTAATAATGGAAAGGTGAATATTGATCCGTTACATAAGATTTATTTTGATCCAAAAATATGTCAGATCTTTTCCTGTGCCCATTAAAAAACCATTTTTCAAATATCTTTTCTCAGAAAAATAATAGTTTTAGCGTTATTACGAGTTCACGTCTCAACTGTACGACGACACAAGTGTTGTCGTGTTCCAATATTAGTATTTGTGCTTTGTTAATTTATTTTATTTCGAGCACACACAGAAAATCAATTCGCTTTCTTTTATTTCCATTTAAGATAAATCGATTAAATGGCAATTAAATATACAACATAATAAAAAAGGATAAGGGGCCATTCAGTAATAACGTAAGGATGATTTTGACGATTTTTGATCCGTCCTACCCCATGTAAGGGCACATAAGATTTCTCGAACCCTCCTTCCTTTTCTTACGTAAGATTCAATATTTTTTTTTGAATAATAAAACGTTGTTAGAAAAGGATCACTTAAATTTACAATTTGACGTAAATCAAAGATTTAGGTAATACTCTTTTATTGCTATCAGATAGATTATCCGCCATTTTTTCAACATGGGAACCACACGGATTTTTGATGAATGAAGAAAACCCTTCAGCCTCCGAAATAGAACTAGATTTTAAACATTTTCCTACTTGTGAAATATTACGTAAGAATGGGTCTTACCTCCCTCCCCTCTAGATAGGGCCATTAATTGATTTTTTTAATCCCCCTCCCCTTCAGGTCCCTTACGTAAATAATGAATGGCTCCTAATTACATCAAAATCAATTTCATGTTCTACAAAAAAAAAACATTTTGGGTAAAACTGTTTATTTACGGTTAAAAATAACATCTGCTAAGTAATCATGATAACCGACTTTGAGAACCAATGCGATAATTTTTCTGTTTATGTAACCATAGTTACTGACTTTTTAAACCAATGCAATACGTTTTTTGTTGATTTGTTTTTCTCAAACGAAAACGAACAGATTATAGTATTATACTTTTTAAATAAACAAACGAAAATGGCACTTGTCCACTAATTAAAAATCAAAAGTGTTTCAATTTTCGCATAAGCATTGCTTGGTACTTTATTCACTCCGCTGTCATCTAAGATGATATTGAGATTTAGCCCCAATGGCCTCTGTCGATCAGGCAGTTATGCAAAACATGGGCAACGCCGAAACGCATGGATTTAGATTTAAAATATTTTCTTTAATTCCTTTTTTACCTAATAGTATCTATATTATTTCACAAACTGTAAAAATCACAGGGTTGAAAAAATATAGTAACAGTGCATAGTGTGAATGAAAAATCGTGTTATTGCAGATTTTTATCGAAAAGAAACACAAAAATATATTAATGATATACTTTTAAAAATATGGTAATATCTTAAGGCAACTATTTGGTATTTATGTAGAAGTGGAGGTCTAATGTTTTTATACCATTTTTAAATTATTTAAAGTAAAAAAAATCGAAAAGTTCACATTTTTGAAAAAAAATTTGTTCTGGTTAGTTTTTTTTAATGTTCTACTCGTCTTCGTTATAAAATTTTTGATTTTTTTAAATATTGTAAAAATTTGTAGAAATCGTAAAAATTAAATTATCATTTTTTTTTAATTGTGTGTCTTCTGATGCGCAACAAGAAAAAAATATAAATATTTTAAAAGTTATAAAATGACCCTCAAATGTGCAGTTAAAACTTTGCATTTTTGAATTTTTAATTGCAAAAACCATTATGAACCGGTTGTTTTTTGGTTATTAAACAATTTCTATCATAAATCCGATAGAGAGAAAAAGTAGAATACAATAAAAAAAAACTCTTCAATATGTCAATTTTTTGATATTTTATGGCCAAAAAACAGCGGAGCCCCACTTTTATACAGTGTGGTCATTTAAGTGTGCAACATATGGATTTTTTTATTATTTGCACAATTAAAATACAAATATTGCCGAAAGTTGGTGCATGTTCGATAACCATATTAGGTGCACTTAGAATGGTTGCAAGTCAAACAGCATACAGGCTAGGTAAAAAAAATTAAAAATTGTACAAGAGTAAAGTACCCTTATTTTAGAAAATTTAGCAAAATGTTATAAAGAAAAGTTGTTAAGAAAGAAGAAGAAATAAGTTATGTCTAAATACCAACACAGGGCCTCTCAAGAAATTTTTTTTTTTTTTTTTGAAAAACTAAAATGTTTTAATTTTTTTTTTAATATTCACCCTAAACACTCTCATAAATTATTTTAAATTGAATAACTTTCTCATAACTTTGTTAAAATTCAAGCATTTTTGTAACATTTACATAGATTTTTAATTTTTTAGGAAATCACAAACTTCATGTCTGTTGCAACGATATTAAACAACCTTAAAATTTTACAAAAATTCTTTTTATCAGGATAAAACATTAGTTATTATAATATGCATATTTAAAAACGCTCATTTAAAGTGCAAAATTTTTATTTTAAATGTTTATTAAAAAACTGTACAAATTAATAGACATCATTAAAAATTCTACTAAAATTATCGCGGATACCCATTAAAAAAAAAAACAAATGAGAGTTAAAAGTAACCATCATGACAGTTTGGTGACAAATTTTTTTGAATAATTAATTATTCTTCGCTTATTAAGTTTATTTGATTTCAAATGCGTCCTCCAGGATAGTTATCGTTAGCGTAGAAGGCCGAGTTAGTTTTAATATGTAGAGGTAACTATAAATCACTAAGTAAAGCAGCAGATATTTTCAATAAAAGACATTCAGAGAAAGACGTTCATTATTCAACTGTACTAGATTTTAAATTTTTTAGGAAATGACAAATTTTATGTTTCTTGCAATAATACTAAACACAACTTTAAAATTTTGTAAAAATTCTCTTTAAGATTAGTAATGATAATATGCTTGATAAAAACCGTCAATGAAAGTACAAAATTTTTATTTTAAATGTTTATTAAAAAATTAATATACAAATATAAAACCTACTAAAATAATCTCGGACACCCTTGAAAAATAACAAATAAGTGTGAAAGGTAACATTATTATTATTCTAATTATGAATTAAAGCTAACAACACAAGGATTTGATTATGTATGCACTAAATGCACCCAAATTTTAAAAGCAATAAAGCAATGGTTTGGTTAGTGCCGATGCTATAACTTAACAATTAACAAATCAAAATTAATTCACATAAAACGGAAAATATTTAAAACGCATAAAAAAATAAAATTATGTGCAAAAAAATTCTCGACGCGTATGTCCACCATCTCGTTCAATGCATCTAATTGTCCCATCGTAAAATTCACTAACAGTAGATCGCAATACTAACAGTCTAAAGACTCTGTCTGTTTGAAATTAACCAAATTTTTGCTTACAGTTGGGTTGAATAATGAACTTGTTTCTCTAGATGTCTTAAAAATATCTGCGGCTTTACGTAGTGATTTATAGTTGTCATCATTATATATTAAAACTAATTCGGCCTTCTTGGCTAATGTTAACTGTCTTGGAGAAGGCATTTGAAATTAAACAATCTTAATAAGTGAAGAATTAGTTAGTTAGTTTTAAAAAAAAAATTAATCGGCCCATTGCAAAAAAGATGTAATAATCAAGTCTATTTTAGGGCAGTCTATATTATGCAGTATACCAAACCAGTAAAATATAATAGATATATAAATTCGACTGACTGCCTTTAAGAACTGTTATTATGTGACCATTATTCCTGACATTCGATGTTTTTTATTGCAATGTTTCTTATTTATGTGTCAATAAGCGCAAATGTGGTTTATTGAATGACGTGATTTAAAAACTTGTAAAGGTAAACAAATAAGTAGAAAATTATATTTAATCTGTTTATATAAGCTAATGTTACCTCCAAACAAATAGTTAGAGCTGTTTATCTTACAATTCTAAGATTAAAGCGTATCTAAGAGAATATTTTGATTGCACCAAAGATAATACTACTACGAATCATTTCACGGTTCATTTAAATGGGGCGTTTTGAATCAGTTCGGAGATATTAATGCTTCCGTAAATGCGAATAAAATTAAGTCGGTAACCTCTGCCCGAGCGAAACAAACCGTGCGACATTGCCATTGTCTGTCGCTTGTACCTTATTCGAACACGAAGTAGCGAAAGCGGGCGGCTAAACGGTATGTGTATTTTTCAGTCGCGTTTCATCACGCCAATAGGTAAGGTCGCCGGCAACACTGTTTAACTTTGTTCAAGGATAGCGCGAAAATCTCTGATGCACATCGGTCGCGTTAGCCAAAGTCCTTTAGGGGTACAAAAATATTGCATTGAATGGTTCATCTTATCCGTAGTAGTATTATCTTTGATTGCACCAAAAACACCTTTGCTAGCCTAGCCTAGAATTTTAAAACCAATGCCTACGGGTTAAGATGGGTTCAAATTAGGGCAATTTGATTACCCGATCCTCTTGTATATAAGACTTCCAATTATATTTAAATTCATCGATTTAATAAATTTAGGGGGTAAGAGGGATAAAAATAGGGGTAGTTAATCCCTCTTATTATAATACCTGACATCAAATTTCAATTAGGTGGCTTAAAAAATCTATATGTACCATTAAATATGAAAAAAATTTTTTTAGCGAAATGTATGTTTTAGGGATGTGGGGTGTAAAAAAGGGTGAATTTAGCCCTTCTAAGCTCCCAAATGTAATTTTTAATATCATTTTCGAATTCAGAGACTTAAGAAACCTATATTTATCGCCTAAAACGGGTAAAAGTTTTTTTTTAGCGAAATGTATGTTTTGGGGGTGTGGGGTGTAAAAAAGGTGAATTTAGCCTTTCTACCCTCAAATGCAATTTTTAATATCATATTCGAATTAAGTGAAATGTATGTATTAGGGGTATAGGGGGTAAAAAAAGGTTTAATTTAGCCCTTCTTAGCCCTTAAATGTAATTTCCGATATTATATTTGAATTCAGTGGCCAAAAAACCTCTATGTACCATTAATTTTTTTTTAATTTTTTTAGCGATATATATTTTTTAGGGATGTAGGGTGTAAAAAAATGGGGTAAAAAACACCCCCTTTCGTAGTGTGCAATATCCGTTTCCGATACTTGTAGTTATCCTGTTTCTAAAGAGAATGCAAAAGGTTTCATCTCAATTAATGAACTTTCAAAATCATTTCTAGGTTTAGAGTGTTTTTTAATAAATTAACCCGTATTAGTAATGATTGATTTACCATAAACAAATGATACACAAAAACAAACGCGTCGGAGTGGGAACTTGTCACCAAACGGAATCTTCACTCCTATTGGTCAATTTCTTTCTTGTAGAGCAACTTGTGTGACATCCGCATCCGCATGAAACTGCATAGATTTATTGCAGATGCGTAAGCGAATGCGGATGTCCAAATTGATGCAAAAGTTACGCAATTGCGGATGCGAATATTTGCAACAACCCTGGTTTTAATGATAGTTTTATTAGGTATATGGTTTTTTTTTGTTATTTATATCTGTTTTTGTAAAAAGTTGTTAAAATGGCGCATATTTATTATGCAGTTACCTCGAATTGAAAATATTTTAGTAGAAGTGCCCATATGTAAAAGATGGTGGATAATTTATTTCAGGTTTAACTTCAGTAAATGAGAGTTTATCATATGATTAGAACCTAACCTTGTTTGTTTTAAAATAAAGTGTTAAATTAGTCATGAAAAAAGTTACAGAAAAATACCTACAGAACTTTAATAAAGTAAAAACAACAATAATATTTAGTAGATTAACTGCATTTGCTGTTTTCTTTGCGAAACGCGAACTGTCAAAGTTAATACTCATGTGTTTACACCAGAAAAAAAGTACGCATGACATCATTTGGACCTCAAACTAAAAATTCGATCCACCCGGTGTAAGCAAGGTTAATATTTTTATTAACCTTTGCAGAATACCCCCACGACCAGCTGGAACTATTATAGTTCCTGAAAATCATATTGGATATAAAATTGTGTAATTTGTCTAAAGGCTGGTTTATGCAGACAACTTTAAACCTGATTTAACTTTTATTTAAGTTTATATTAACTTTAAGAATTTCTAGACCATTTAAAGAGAATACTTATATTTACCTTATGCAAGCGCAATAACACGAAAATTTCGTTGGTTTGGACAAGGTTTTGACTTTTTTTGTACTTGGTTTGTTATAATTTAATAAATAAAATAATTCATGAAGATATCCGTATTGTTCGTTACGTAAATCGGGTTGAAGGTTAAAGTTGACACCTCGGTCTAGGCTAAATTTAAGCTTGGTTACACTGCTGGCGCATGCTCATTTTCATTATTATTTAATTTAACTTTAAGAAGATAAAAGTTGGCCAACTTCTTAAATAAAAGTTAACGTTAAAGTTTTCTTAAAGTGTGTATAAACGCGCTTATATATTGCTGTGCAATGATCTTACACTAAAGTAAAATTAAATTTAAATTTGTCTGCATAAACCAGATTAAGTATATTTTACTCCTGTGAAGATCCAAGCTTTACTTAAAAAACGACACTATCTTTTTTTTCGGTAATTTATTAAAAATACAGAACTAAAATAAGCGAAGTTAACACAATAACGACATTAAGTGGTGATGATAATACATCGGAGCAAAATTGATTGATGAGTTACGGCGATAAGAGCTAATGTGTTTAACTGGTATACAGAGGCGTAAAATAGGGCTTATGAATAATTGCATAAAATTACCTTTTTTAAATATGTAAAATATGCTTGGGATTTACCCTTTTTTATATACTGGTAAAGTAATATGAAAGAATGTATTTTGCAGTCGGATGTAGCACAAATTAATATTTATTGAATTTGAAAAACCTGGGTGTAGAAGTGATAAAGAATTTAAAAGTTATCAAGGTAGCGCAAAATATTAATAGGCGACGGCAATAACAGCTCATATGGTAATCTGGTGTGAAAAGGCGTATTAGTACCTATAAAGTGTACAAATAATTACAGAAAATTACCCTTTTTCAAATATGTAAAGTGTGTTTAAAACATTTGGGTCTTAAAAGTTGTTAGCTAGATGTCAGTTATTATTTAAGAGTTTAATAAAATGCCGTCTGGTATACTGAGGCATGCAATATAAAGCGTATAACTTATTGTAAAAAATACTTTTTTTAAACATGAGAAATATGCTTTGGCTTCAAGTTTTTTTTGATCTGTATATATAAAAAAAAATACTTATTCATTCATATACTGACTAATCACGAAATCTCGAAAACTACTTAATCTATGAAGATGAAACTTAGGGTAGATTATAAGAAGGAGACATCCGCTACGATAGGATTTTAGGAAACTCAGCCCCTAAAGGAGTAAAATGAAGGGTGAAAGTTTTTATCGAACTTTGTTATTTTTAAACATGATCTGTTTTAACATTTTTGAAAATGCATCCCTTGAGGGAGGGGCGCTTAAAATAGAAGACATAAGCTAAAAACCCTAAACAGGCAGAATGAGGGTTGAAATTTTATATCAAACTTCGTCATTTCTGGACTAAGAAATACCTATAAAAATTGGTATGTGGGTCATTGATTGCAATTCAAAATGATCTGTTTTAAAATTTTTAAAACAAGATCCCTTGGGAAGGTTAAAAGGGGGGGGTGAAAGCTTTTAAATATGGAAGTTGGTAATAAGGTTTCTGAATATTTAGAAAGAAGAAGATGTTAGCTAAGAAAGGATTTTAGGAAACTTCCACCTTTGAATACGTAAAATGGGGGGGGTGAAAGTTTGTATGGAATTTCCTCATGTACGAGCCCTGCAATACACCCAATGTTTTGTAAATACCTCTCCTAAGAAACATCCTCATATTAATATGAGGATTAAATTAAGTATATTATATTAGTCTTAGTATACATTTTAAAGAGTATTTCAATAATAGAATGATAATAAAGGGTATATGTGCGAGAATCGACTTGATATTCGACTTTGGCTTCCAGTGATAAATAGCACTAAATTTTGATATGCTGCTAGGTTTGTAAATGTTAAACGTATCCCGTAAAAACTGTACCATTCAGGAGTAATGTAGTGTTTTTAAAGTTCAGATGATGTCTTTACTTAGCCTTGATTTAAAAACATGATCTTAACTTTTGCTTACAAAAGAAACCAATTTAAAAATCTTCATTGGTTAAAAATTTTGTATTTAATATAGGTACAAATTTAATGGGAGTTAATAATTATTTCTTAAAATATTATTTACAAAAAATAACTGTATAATCATTCCTTCAGCGTACATTTGTAACAAAATGAACTAATTAAAACAAATCTCTATAACAATATATTTCAAAATGATCCCATAAATTACTTTACTGCAAAGAATTATGAAATATTATAACGAAGCGGTACGTTGTACATCATTACGCCATTGGACACCTGTTAAAAACCAGCTCGCCTCGCCATCACTAATCAATCAAATCCGGTCCAATATATCAGGGTTACAGTAACTGTAAATATGTTTATTTCATTTGTTTATTTAGCAAATATAAAATGAAATTAAATCCATAATATCAAAACCAGCTGTATATTTTTGTGAAATGAGTATATTTGTTTCCATTTGATTTTTGTTATTTGTATGTTTCTAAAAATTACACATAAAAGGTCATATTTGCTGATGTGATTTATTTTTTTTATGTAAAATGTAATAATTAGTGTACATTAAAAAAAATAGGAAAATAAATAAATTAAATAAAAATAGTAAAAAATAACGAACCGCTATTAATTAGAAACTTTGTTTTTTGGTTTCTAAATTATTGTCTAATTTAAACAAAAAAACTTATTTACATTTCACTCAAATTTAAACGTAAAATGTTTTATCAAGACATTTAATTAGGCAGCCTTAAAGATGTTAATATCTACACCAATACTAGTATGGTAAATGGAAATATTTCAAGTGAAAATAATGCGTTTTAACCATTAAACCAAAGATTTTTGTAAATTTCTTATACATTTGTGCAGTACAAATTTTACACTAGAAAAATCATTTTCAAAAAAATACGTATATTATTATATTACGATTAAGAATAATAAAATTTCGATCTTATTGCTTGTTGGCTATTGCGTGCTTTAGAAGAAGTTTAATTGCACTCTCATAGAGACAGCATAAATGCTGAATACAATATTTAAGTTGTGGACGATATCGATGAAAATATATCTCTTGATCAAATTGCTGTGTCTTTCGTGGGTTGTGTAATTTTTTAGAAATTTTACTGTTTCGTTATAGTTTTAATACTTTAATTTTATTTTTATTTAGCTTTTGTGTTTTAATTTTTAAATAACAATTTCACTCATGTATAAATAACCCCATTTAAAATGTCAAAAACCAAAATTTGCCATCAGATAAAAGGGAAAAAGTTACTGGCTAAACAAACGGTAAGTTTACGGTTCTATCAATCGTGTCGTCCATTGTTACCTCATTAGCGACTGCATTTTATATTTTTGATTAATTATTATTTTGCTTTTAACTTTGTTTCATTCACGCAATTGTCTTAGCAAATATCATTTGTAGTTATCGTTAGATTTTGAGCCAGATATTTTTTGCCTAATTTAAATACTTCGAAAATAAAGCTCGTTTTTCAAAATTACTTAAGCTACGCTCTCGTGAATATCCGGCTAGATCTGACCATTAATGGTAACACCTATGATAAACCTTTATTAAATGTTTAGGTTTTCAAATTTTATAGTTTTTATTTCTGTATTTCCAATACTTGCACATATTTTTAAAGTTTCCTGATATATTTCCGGTAACATTTCCAAATATATATTTTCAAAAATTTTCCATCACTAGAGCCAATAATAAAAGAATATTTTATTATGGAATTCGTTAGTTGGGCATCAGTGTTGCCAACTCTCTTAAAAATTATCTTCCTAAAGCCCCAATTAAAAACCCTTAAATT
>JAHBCN010006891.1:0-46382 GCA_019359885.1 Listronotus oregonensis
AAAAGTTTTAAATTTAATAAGAAATAGTAATGAAAATTTAGATAAGTTAAGATAAGTTAAAGCAGCTGAACTATCTCAGTGTGATGTTACTTAAATGGATAAGTGAAGTCCCTTTCTGGCACAAACAAAAAATGTAACTCAATAAATGATCGGTGGTTAAGTAATTTAAGCAGCTGAGCTAATTCAGTATGATGTAAGTTAAATTGATATGTGCAGTCCTTTACAGGCACAAACAAAAATGTAACTCAATTAATGATCGGTGGTTAAGTAATTTAAGCAGCTGAGCTAATTCAGTATGATGTAAGTTAAATTGATATGTGCAGTCCTTTACAGGCACAAACAAACAATGCAACTCAAGTTTAATGATTGGTGGTTAGTTATAATTAAGCAGCTGAACTAATTACCAGTTTGAGAAAGAAAAAAATAATAAATTTAATTTGCAATCCAAAATCTTTGGACAAACAAACAATGGAACCCAATAAAATGATCGGTTGTTACTTTGCTCTTTGCATATTTAACATATAACAAGAAAATTATAATATAATTAATAAAAATTAAATATTAAGTACAGAGATTTATTTAAATTGATAAGACAGTAATGATTAAAACATAAGAAAATTTGATAAATGATAATTTAATTAAAAAAGTTATATAACTGAGCACCAGTACATGGCCATTGCACTGAGCCAGGCAAAAATATAAGAAAAAGGTTAATTTATAAATGGACTTATCTTTGGATTTCTGGAACTCCTAATGGAACCAACCTAAAATCCCTTCTGGACTGGACAACACTGCACTGCCAGAAATGACCACACGGTACTATACGGAAGCTGAGGATTCCTTCGCTGGACCAGCAACACTGCATTCGCCAGAAATACATAAACCATAAACCGCTTGGACTTTTGCCAACACGACCACGTGGTTACGTACAACTCCAGAAATCCATAAAGATTTGAAAAATTCCTTAAAACTCCAGTTAAGGAAAGCCCATAAAGATAATATTGAAGAATGAAAAAAACTCGAACGTAAAATATACGATGAAAGCCTGAAACAAAATGGTAGGTATGAGAAAAGGGAAACTATTAAAATTGACGAAAATGCCGACTTACCAGATGTTATGGCCCAAAGAATGTCTTTAAAATCTCATAGAGGATGTTACATAGGTTATAAAATTTAAAAATCCAGTTTAAAACTGCAAAAGCCACAGGCTAAGAAAAATAATCAACTATGCACTAGCAGACATTCTGTTTATTCGATTAAATATGCAAAAGAGGCCTTTTTAAAATCAATCACAGGTATTTATCACCTCGCATTCCATAAAAAATAACAGGTTTGAAGGTCTTAGGTGGTATGAAACTGTTGCTTACTGTCCTTTTGGCGGAAAATTCAAATTACAAAACGGAGATAACTATTCAGCATTGTTTGGTTATTTAATGAAATTTCAAAAACAAATCCCAAGTGTCACAGTTTTTAAAACATAACCTATCACAAAACAAAGGATTTTATTACTTAACTGACTTAAAAGATATAGAGTCGAAAATCGCTTACCCTATTCCAATTAGAAAAATCAATACTTGGATGCTCCTGGAATGTATGCAGCATTATAAACGCTTTTACCGGGTTGTATTTAAAAGAATATTTAAGTATTGATGACTTAAAATTTGAAATAAGTAAGCTAATATTATAAATTAAAGTGAATAATTGAAATAAAGGACAATTAAGTTGTGGTAAAGTTATTTTAAGTGAAAATTTATAAATCCTTGTAACAAACTGAAAAAGTTTGTTACAATATAAATTATTTTATTTTTTATATTATTTTGTCTTTGATTTTAAAGAACTTTTATATTTTTTTTATAACAAATACTTTTAATGGTTTTTTAAATTGAAATAATTTTTTTATAAAATTAACGTCAATACCTATTAATTAATTAATTATATAGGGCACTACATAAATTTGTAAATATTTTATTATTTACTTTGAATAAAATATTACACTCTACACTATCTTGCACATTACTTGTTGCCTATAATTTCATTTAACCCATTAAGGACTGAGTTTTTTATATTCGGAATATAAAGGAGTAAATTATATTTTAATACTCTACTTAGCAATAAAAATACGTTTTAGGTTAATTTGTACAATGTTATCTTATTATTTCCAAGATGGCGGCCGTTCCATATATGGAACGCTAGTCTTTTAGGGTTCGTAAAATTACTAATATAAAAATAATTTCAAAAAAGGTAATCAAACATTTATTTAAATCACTAAATTTGTTAAACAAGTGTTTTTATTTTATTTAGTATGAAAATCAACGAAACACTCAATACAGAGTCCTACGTCACATTTGCGACACCGTGTGCGCACAGAACTGCCTCTATGGTTTTGTCCGGAGCATCGTCGGTGTTTGTTGTTGGGGATATATTCCACCAAATGATTTTTTCATCAAGCCGAATATCTGGGGAGATTCTGGAATCTTTTGAATAACAGCTGGGTCTTTCACCTGATTTTGGCAAACTTTTTTTTAAATAAGTTTGTGCAATTTCTCTCTCAAAATCCAACTGTGCGGTTTCTGGATTGTGTAAATGGCCCACGCATTTTGAATTGCAACGTCTAGTAACCAAGTGAAATCGGCCACCACCATTTCTTTCCCCTTACACCTAATCTATATATGTTGATACTGGCGTCCATTTGGTCTGTACCTCCCATAAACATATTATATTTTTCCAAACACTGTGGCCTTGTTATGGCAATTTTCTTTTTCTGAGCTACTGAATACCGTTGTGCATTTGATAATGGAAAAACCGGATGTACTGTTGAAGCTACAGCTACAGCATTGGCTAGTAGTTGTTTTCCGGTTAGATTATCATTATTCCACCTGAATCTTCATCTGCGGAATCTTCGTCTGATAACATTCTGTTTTCCGGAGGTTCAATGTAGACTGATTGCACATGTTCGTTAGTATCCATTTCCTACCAAAACTCTTCAGTTTCAAACATATCAGCAACCTGCTGCACCGTTAACCTAAAAATAAACATACATATTTTTATGTATGGTAAGAGGCTAGCGTTCCATATAAAGAACGGCAGAAAAAAATGCGAAAATAAAAAAAACCAAGGCATAATAAATGATTTTTTCAATGAAACTTAAAGTTAAGTACATCAAAATTTATTAATATAGTATTAGTTTCAGTATAGATATTCTTAGTACTTATTAAAATATGTACTTACACATCTCGACGCGCCATTTTCGTGTATGCACCAGACAGCTGAACGGAGCAAATAACTTTTAAAGAACTCTTTTCGTTTACTCGATGTTTAAACTAATATGACACGTTACCAGAATATTCAGCAACCTGAAAATATCGACCTACCAAGAGTTTTGCAAGTACACTCTTATTTTTAACCATTTTATGATGCTTTAATTTGCGTTCCATATATGGAACGCTAGTACTTAATGGGTTAACCTAAACGGTGTAAACCTACTAAAATATAAAATTCTTTTACCTCATAAGTCCTTGAACAATTCAAATTTCGTACAACTGTTTATTGATTACGAAACCAAAGGATATGTAAATATACAATATAGTTACTTCTCTCCAAATGTTCACTAGAAAATGGTTTTTCTTATTCCACTGCTTTACTGGATGGGTGTAATCACCTATTTCAGCTTTCAAACAACAACTATTGATTCTCAAACTTTTAACACTTTTGTTGAGAAAAATATAAAAATTTGCATTTATTTGAGGTATTTATGATTTGTTTACTTATTTTTCTTGCTTTCCAATACTAACTTTAATAACTTTCTGCCTTTTATAAACTTTAATAAACTTTAAAACATTTTCTAAATTTGTGGTTGTAAAATTTTCTTAGGTTATGTTTGCCCGTTTCAAGAATTAAATAGTATAGCTTCTGCTAGCAAACTTATTTTCTAAATTTGAGGTTGTAAAATTTTCTTAGGTTATGTTTGCCCGTTTTAAAAATAAAATAGTATAGCTTCTGCTAGCAAGGGTGAAATGCGAATCCTCCTCTTTTAAGGGGTGTTTCCCTTTTATAGTCGACGAGACAGTTGAACAAAAATAGCAAATATGTCTGCCAAATTGGCCCACTTTAATAAATAAATAGGGGTAATTTTCTAGATTTTTCTAGATAATAATATATTACATTTTTAACTTTGCTTGAAAATTCCCACTTTCTTTAATATTCTTGGTTTTTCCTATTATTGTCAATAGATAGCTTATTAAGTTGCCTTTCGTTTGATACCTGATTATCTAACTTTATTATTTATTTTGTCTTAGAAATTTACTTTAAATATCGGAATTGCACGGAAATATTGATTTTATAATTTCTTGTTTTAACCATTTTCTAATAAAATTTAATTTCTTATACTTAAATAACTACAGATATTTATGAAACATACTTTTAATCTTCTTACTATCATAAATTAACCTACCTATTAACTAAATTAAAGCCATATTTTACATTTATTGACTTCTATTTGACCTTTATTATATTATACTAACTTTAAATGTCTTTTTTTTTGGTCACTTTCTTAATCTCTTAGCAAGTTTCTTATATTATAATCTTAAAGTCCACACTTTTTAGTGTCTTTTGACATATAGTTTATTTATTTTAGTTATTGCGTCACTATGTTATGCTATTAAACTTATCTTATTGTCACTATAGTATTATGGTCACTTTTGTCACAGTCATTTTTATCAATAATTTGCATTTTTAATATCCTATTTTCTGTACACTTTTTTGTTATAACCTATTCTAACCTAATCTAACTACTATTTTAACCTATTTCCAAATTTAAAAAAACAAACCATACTTTATTTTTTGCATATTATTATTCATGTTTTGGTATCGTAATGTTTATATCTCCTGCATATTAGGCTTTATATACTACTAATAATATTCACAAAAGTCCATTTATCAGATTTACACATTTTTGCAATACTGAGTTACTTTTTAAAATTAAATATTTATTTGTGAATCTCATTTACGATACTATTATATGTTCCTTTGTTCTTAGATTATTTTTGTTCACTCCCATTTCCATATTATTATCTAAAACTACGTTTCTATAAAATTCCAATAATATTAATATACTTTTCTCTCCTTATATTTCAATTATGACTCTTTTTTTGGTTATTAAAATACTATTATTATTTATTTTATTTCCAATTTACTTTTTTATTTCTTATATCTGTCTATAAAAATATGTTTTTAATCGGGCCCATTTCAAATTTTCCCTTATTAATAAAATTTTTAGAAAATCCTAAGTTTTTCAATAACTTTAATGAAATAAAATTAATTTAATATATAAATTCATATACGTCATTGATGTTAAATACACCTTTTATCTTATCAGTATTAACTTCTCCAATAAGATAACCATTTGTGCCATATTCAGTAATAATTTTATAAGGGCCAATGAATGGTTGTAAAAATCTAGCATATTGTCCTTTCCTCTTGTCAGTAACTCTTAAATTTCGAAGAAGGACTAAATCATCCTTTTTAAATCTTGTGTGTTTCCGTATTTTATTTGTCATTTTCTTTATATATTTACTACCTTTGTTTCTTATTTGTTAATTTATACGATCTACTATATCTTGATATTTTTCTTTCTTTGTTTCGAGCCGTGGTCTATTTATTATTCTATTATATATTACTCTTTAAGGCGTTTCTTCTGTAGATAAGTTTGAAATTGTGTTAATAAATATTTCAATCTCTTGTAGATGATTATCCCACTTAGTTGAATCTTCTTGACATATTAGTCTTAGAAACTTATTAACTTGCTTTATATATCTTTCCGCTGGATTTGCTTGTGGATGTCTAATACTTGTGAAATTAAAATTTATTTTATTTTTTATACCATAAATTTTTATACGTTGGTTATTAAACTAAGTGGCATTATCTAGAATACAATTGTTTGGTTTTTCCCTGTTCTCTATATAATTATTCATATTTTGCAATATGGTTTTTACATTCGTTTTTCTGCCTGGATACAGTTTTGTATATTTAGAAAATGTATCTACTATTACAAATATATGTTTACTAGATGAAAAGCCTGTCTCCGCCAGGCGAGAGACAATATTAAATAGCCTCTGTCTCCGTAAGACGCCTTCCGTACGGCTAACGGTAAAAAAAAAATACTTTTTTGCTCCTATTTTTGTTCCGGGGGCAAAATTCAAAAAACGGGCTTCGTTAGGTTCTAGCCACTGCTAAAGACTACCACTGTGCCAAATTTCATAATTTTAGCCCAAGCCATAACTTCAGAATCACGTGGACAGACAAATAAATATATATACCTACCTACGTATAAATATATATCATATATATAATATATATATATATATATATATATATATATATATATATATATATATATATATATATATATATATATATATATATATATATATATATATATATATATATATATATATATATATATATATATATATATATATATATATATATATATATATATATATATATATATATATATATATATATATATATATATATATATATATATATATATATATATATATATATATATATATATATATATATATATATATATATATATACTATATATATATATATATAAATTTTTGTTTGGTATGCAAATCTCAAGTAAGTCATCCATAACATATTGAGAAATAATAGGGGAGAGCGTAGCGCCCATTGGTGTACCTAGTATTTGTTTATAAAACTTATTGTTAAATTTGCAGTATGTTGTGTCGAAAATTAATTTGAGAATTTCTAAAATATGTTTTTGATTAAGATTTGTATGGGTGCTTATTGTATTCCAGTGCTTTTTGATGCTATTTTCTATAAGAGTGTAAGGAATATTACTGTAAAGAGAGACAACATCCAAGCTAATGAGGACGTAATTTTCAGGAATCTGCCTTACATTTATAAAGTTAGCAAACTCAAAAGAGTCAGCGACATAGTATTCGTTGCCTTTCACATAAGCATTGGTTAATATTTCAGTTACAAAGAAGGCAAGTTTGCTGTTAGGAGCATTGATTGAAGATACTATTGGTCTTAAGGAGAGTTGAGGTTTGTGGATTTTGGGTAATCCATAGAACTTAGGTGAAGCCTGATTGTATATTTTTAAGCTTTTAGCTGTCTCCTCACTCAATACTCCCTGTTCTCTAAGTTTTTTGACTAACATGTTGGATTTCTGTTGATATGTGGAGGTGGGGTTTGTTAAAATGCAGAAAAGATTATTATAACCTACTTTGATTATCCCTCTTGTTTTATCTTCACCTTCAATACGAGATTATACATCTGCTACTGTATTTATTTTTCCTTTAATATGTTTAATTTCAAAATTATACTCTTGCAACAGTAGTGACCATCTATGTACTCTGTTATTTCCATATTTGTTTTTTAATATTGAGGTTAACGCAATATGGTCTGTTTCAATAATAGATTTGTTACCCAATAGATAGAAACGTAATTTTTCTATACAATATATTATTGCTGTAAGTTCTAGTTCAGTAATGAAATATTTTCTTTCATATGGTATTGTGATACGTGAGCAAAAATAAATTGGGCATTCTTTTTCTTCATGGATTTGGTATAGTACACCTACTAGTCTGTATTCCGAAGCATCTGTTCTTAGATAAAAAGTTTGGTATAATCTGGGTGAAATATTTTAAGATTTTTAGTAAGTATAGTTTTTATATCATTTAATGCATCATTTCTTCTTTTATCTCATTTCCACTTAGCATCCTTTTTTAATAGTTCTATCAGAGGTACTTCTTTCTCACTAAGATTTGGTATTAAACGTTGATAATATTTAACTAGTCCTAAAAATCCTTTGAGACTGTTGGGTGTTTTATAATTTTATATTACTTCTATCCTTTCTGGATCCATCTCGATGCCTTTATTGTTTATTCTATATCCTAAGAATTTGGTTTTATTTTGATAAAATTGACATTCATGACTTTTTCTATATGTAATTTATGTTCTTCTATGTTTAAAAAAAATGGTATGTCTTCAATATAGTTAAGCATGTAATTTTGATGTTGTTGAAATATTTTATACAAAGCTCTTATTAATGCTGAACAAGCACTTTGCAATCCAAATGGCCCTACTTTTAGTTTTTTGTCAATAGTATAATCATAGGTGTGGATGACTTCATTCCATCTACGATGTATGTTCTCTACTTTTTCGTTATTTTCTTGTATATTTGATTCTATATGTTCTAGTTTATGGTCTAATTTATTTTCTACATTAATGATTTGTTGTTCCCTCGTTGTTCTTTCCATCTCTATGATTTCTATTACTCCTTTTTATCTTTTCCCATTTTGTGTTGCAGTTTTTTATTTGTCTCCTCCATTTTATTGTTCATATCTTTTTGATAGTCGTCCAATTTGTTATCAAGTAGTTGTATGTTTGTATCTATCTTTGTCTCGATTTCCTCTTTTAACCGTTCCATTTTGTTTCTAATGTCGCTATATTCCTTTTACTTTCCTCTTTTAGTTCTTGTTTTAATTCTATAATATTGTTTACTTTTACTGTTTCTGTCTTCCCTTAAATCCCGTATATTTTTGTCCATTATCGTCATATTTTTGTTACCGTCCTCCTTTAATTTTTTTATATTTTTTTGCAGTTGTTGAAACATTTGCATCATCATCTCTATGGGATCCTGACTTTGCCTACTGGTTCTGAGAACTACTTGGATTATTGGATCCTTTCCTGTGGTGGTATCTGCTCTTTAGGGACCTATCTATATATATATATATATATATATATATATATATATATATATATATATATATATATATATATATATATATATATATATATAATATATATATATATATATGTATATATATAAGCTCTCTCAGGAAAACAATTGCTTCCGAAAGTATTTGTACAAAAGAAAAAAGGTAGATTCAACCAAGTGTACCTAGTGCTATGAGACCCCTTCTATGTGTGTACGATGTCATGAGGCTAGACAGGAGTATTAAAGGGAGGCTGGACGGGTCTTTAGTGCACAAAACATGATGAAAAGTTTAGTCATATCTGAAACCGACTGGAACTGCGCCTATAAAGCTATCTGAAAAATAATTAAGACCAAAGAAAGAAAACAAAGATAAAAAAAGCTTAATAACGAGCAGACTTTAACTCAGATAGCCTTTGCTGATAGACCGCATGTTATGTTAAAGCAATGCGAAAGCGGATTCCGACATATTATGTTTTAGTGAAAAGAAGGGAAAGGGTTTAGTGGGTCTGCTGCGACCGAAGTCCCACACTACCCTCAGCACTAGATCACGAATGGATGTGCTCAGATATGCTTTCCTAATACCTACTAAAAAAAGGTAGTTAGGTAGAGGCTTTAAGCATTGCATATTACTTTAAGTATTCATATAAAGATGAATTAGCAAAATTTTAAATGTTTACGGGTAGGGAATGTATTGACTAGTTTGCAAAAGAATTACACGAAACCACTTACAACTTCACCACTTCAACGTATTACACTTCAACAAGGTACTATTTAAACTTGTAATACTTGTATTATTTCTATGCGACCGTTTAAATCTATTAATTTAAACGGTTGGGATTATTCACATTTTATCTAAGAATTTCGCGAAGGCACTTAAAGCATGTAATCTAAATTATACTGATAATCATGCAATACCTGTAATATTTCATAACCTATTAGGATATGACAGTCATTTTATTAAAAAGGCAACAAAAATTCAGGAAACTGTTTCTCTTTTACCCGTTAATTAAAACCGTTACATTCAATATATAAAACATATTGACAAAACTAGATTTTTTTTTGTGATTTTAAGACTCTCATCTCTTAATGACCAGTAGTTTAGAAAAATTAAGCTTCTATTTACCTAATAAAAAACACACTACTTATAAGAAAACATCACCCCAACAAGAATGAATTTTAATTACCGTCACATTACGAAGTCTTGTCGTATGAGTATGTAAACTGTTAAGAGAAATTAGATACCGTCAATGTATTGATTGTCATATTGATGTCATTAATTGACAACTTTTGTAGTAAACTTATTAAAGAACACATTTCACAGGAGGATTTTCAGCACGCACAAACAGTATTGCGAGGGGCATTTGCAGTGAGAAATCGCAATGCTCAAACTGGTACGAAAGGGCGGATAACATGTACACGAGTACAAATTATTATAAAGCTACCCAGCCCTACACAGATTTAAATACTAGTATGCTAAAGAAGAATAAAAATGAGTTTAAAGAAATATATAAAATTAACAATGCAGTCTTTAAAGAGCATTAAAATTTTTTTAAAATTATAGGGATATTAAGCTTATTAAGCTAAATGGTCAGGTAGATGTGGAGCTAAGTATTACATTTTACAGCCAAACTTTTACAGCTCAACGGTGTTCAATACAGATATGGTAATAATTAAAATGCCACGTTTAAAAGTTATATTTAACAAACCCATTTAGCTAGGATTTTTAGTACTGGCCTTAAATTTAATCAATTTTTTTTTTACGATTTTCATTACAGGTACACAAAAAATAAGTTTGGTGATAATGCAAAATTACTTTACACTGACATTAGTTCTTTTATTTATTATTTTTTAGAGACGATATTTATCAGCATATTAAACTAGTATTTATAAATTTATTACCTTTGTTTATTCATTAAACAGCTATATATATATATATATATATATATATATATATATATATATATATATATATATATATATATATATATATATATATATATATATATATATATTATATATATATATATATATTATATATATATATATAATATATATATAATATATATACCATATTATATATAATATCATACATAATATAATATATATATATATATATATAAATATATATTATTAATATATATATATATATATATATATATATATATATATATATATATATATATATATATATATATATATATATATATATATATATATATATATATATATATATATATTTATATATCTTACTTTTCTTCAACCATTTTATAAATTATTTTTTATAGAGTTTTTCTTGGGTATAGGTTGACAAATAAATTTGGAAAGCCATTTCAGCACAACGTTTCGCACATTATATTGTGCTTTTTCAAGTTTTATTCTAAAAATTTTCAAAAATTTTAAAAATTACAATTAAAAAGTTTTAAAACACTCCAGATTATACATTGTTTTTTTAGACATACACATTTAAAATCTCACACTTATATACGTCATATTTAAAAACAGATTTAAAAATTCGTAAAAATACAAAATACAGGATAAGTACATACCTTGGAGTTGTTTTGATTATTTCTGATGCAGAACTTAGTTCCGTCTAAAGGAATGTTATTATTATTTTTTTTTTACTTACAGATAAAATTTATTCTAATATGTTTTCTTTTGTATACAGGATGTTATTTATTTTTTAATTTAAATTATACAGATCAGTCTAATATACATATATACATACATAGACATACATACATACATATACATACACACATACCACACACATACATTTTTTTTCTCTCCTATTTAGTTTGGGTTTATTAAATTATGGTAAATTTGACTAAGGCTGCTTATATCTTTTTTGTCATTTAGGGCATTTTTTTCCTTTTTGATCTCAATCATTTCTTTCATTTTTAATTTTTGGTAGTTTGAGTCTGTAGTCAATATTTTTGTTTCTTTAAAGTTAAATTCGTGCTTGGTTTGAGACTCATGTTTGTGTAATGCGGTGGAGGCGTTTTTAGTATATTTATGAGCGTTAATTCTCATTTCTAGGTGTGACTACACAACACCTAGAAATGAGAATTAACGGTCATAAATATACTAAAAACGCCTCCACCGCATTACACCACATTATTTTTCAGATAGCTTTATAGGCGCAGTTCCAGTCGGTTTCAGATATGACTAAACTTTTCATCATGTCCGACGTCCATATGTTCCAGTTCCCCATTTCTCCTGCCAACAGGTAATAAGTGTTGATCCGGCTGCTTCCTTTTATTCTCTATGGTATGTCATTTTTCGTTTTTTAATGAGGAGCTCTATGGGTAATATCCCTGCTATTACTCCCACTCCTACTGCCGATATGGTTGTATAGGCACTACATATCCTAATGCACATCAGCCCTTAAATAATTTTTGTTAGTTTCCTTACAAGTGTTTTGTTCTTGGTAATCGAGTGCCACACTGGGAATCTGAGAGTGTACGACACTTGAGAGAGTTTTCCTTTTAGATGATTTGTGTCCTCCAAAGTTGGCACTAGTCTTGAGAGGGCCACCTGTTCCGCAAAGCTCAGTTTACTATGTAGCCCCACTAGTTACTTTATTGCCCTGCTTGGTATAATTGTAATATCCTGTATTTTAAACTGGATTGGGGTAATCTCCCTTTTTGTAGTGAGCAGAACTGCTTCTGTTTTTTCAGGCGCTAAAGTTAACTTCCTTTGTTCCATCTATCATCTTTTGCGACTACTGCCATCGCGATATCGTCTGCGAAGTCTATCAGTGTTACCCCATTGGCTGCACCATCTCCAGCAGGTCATCATAGAATACGTCCCACATTACCGGCCCCTGTGGAACGCCGCTGCTTACACCTAATAGTTTTAGTTTTCTCTTCTGCTTCTAGTATAATCCCTCTTTCGAAAGGATATGATACTATTTTCTTTCTTAGCTCTTCCAGGATACACTATTAAATGCATTTTTAACATTCAAAGTAATAAAGGTATAGTTTGTCCACGCTAACATTTTTAGATTGGCTTACATGAATTAGGCTATTTCAAACACAAAAACACTAGACTTAGCGTCAAAATCAACTGATTGACGCTTATCCCCCCAGTAATGGATTAAAGGAGTTTAAATTTTCCTTTTAAATTTTTCTTGTGTTTGGGTGTGTTATTTCGTGTTTAAAAGTAATTAGTGAGATTAAAGATTATTGTGCAGTGTTTTTATAATTTGGTGTGGACTTTTTGACATTTTTTATATTTCATAATTTATTTTATTTTGGAGTAAGTTTGGATACTTTTTATTGGTTTTAAGAAAAAACCACTAGAATGGCTATTTTTTAGAGTATGGATCACAGTAATTACTTTATTTCCAGTTCGGAAAAGCTCCGAAACCCACTTCAGAGCTGTGATCAGTCGATGGTATAAATATATAACCTAATATATTTCTTAAAAAATGATGCTATATACTATCAGAATAGTGATCTTGCATAAGGTATAATTACTTGTTTTAGTAGGATTATAATCCAAAAAGACATCCTCAGATGTGCAAAAGGTTTTAAGATGTAAATAAATTTATGCATGTATTTTTTAGGATCCTAGTCATACAACAGATGATAATTCCTATTTGCCAAGACTAGTGGAAGTTCCTCTCAATGTTAGTTGAAATTAAAATATAAAATTCACTAGTAAATTAAGTTTTAAAATGCTAAAAGACCAGAAAATTGTGCTACTTAATATTTTGTAGAAATGCCAACAAAGTGAAGTTATTTCGTTTATTCGTTAACTTTGCAAACTCTAAGTCAAATCAATACAAGTATGAAATAAGATTATTCCAGCTAGCAAATCCTAAAGAATCCAGTAAAACATGCATGCTTCATGCCTACTATTTAGCTTAGTCTCTTCTCAGTGATATCGCTTACCCCTGCAGTAAGGCCTAAAAAACAGTACAGATGTTGTGCTTTACTTATGTGAGAAACTTGCCAAGTGAAAAGCTGTTGCTAGTTTTTAGTTTAGCATTTGGATATCTCGTAAAGTTAGTAGGTGGCAGGTGTGACACAATCCAATTTTTGTTGCATGTTTTATACACATTTTAGGAAACAACTTAAGTAAAAAAAGCTCCCTTAAGTTGTCACTCTGGAATTTCTTTAAAATTTTTCAGCCAAAATGCTTGTAAGTCACCACTTTCATTATTTTTTTGTGAAATATTTGTTATTTTTAATATTATAAAATATAAAATTATAATGCTAGATATTTAGCAAAGGAGTTGATATGTTTTGCTATACTGTTTATTTACAATGAGATTTAAAAAATTGTTTTAGTCTAGAACACATCACTTGTACGTGCAGGGGAATAGTACTGCTCAGAAGATGGTACATAATGTATTTAAGTTTTTTAAAGATCACTTTGTGGGCGACGAGAATCCTGCTTTTTAAGTAAGTATTTTGTTTGTACTCGACCAATAAAATGTGTTCTAAAATCAATTATATTTAATTTTTTTTATATATGTAATTAGGCAAGTATTTACATATATAAAATACAACAGAAATAGGATTAGCATTAAATTTTTATTTAATTTTTTGTTTGGTAATGAAAACTGTAACCCACTTGTAATTTGTTAATTGTAATTAACTTTTTTTTTCCTAAAAAATATATAATTATGTATGCTGGATTTGTCACAACAAGCTTCTTTAGAACGTAATAAAAAAGGATAATTTAAGTACCTAAAGGGCTTGATGTTTTCTAGTGTGCATACCTAAAATAAAATTATTGTGCTTGTTTTACTGGTTACCATAATAACCAGTAATATCTTCTTTCTCTACTACCAGCAACCTGGCACAATGATTTTATTTTATATGGAGAACATACTTACTAGACGACATATAATCTAAAACTATCTATTAAATATTCTTCTCCACAGACTTCTAATGGAAGCTATTGTGACATAACAAGAATACACATACAGTATAAGCCATGTGAATTATACAGAGTTTTCAAAAAATACGAGAATGTGGCCCTACAATGTAAAAAATATATAATCATCGTTTTTAGGACAGCAAAATGATAGTTACAGGATTAAAAGCTAATTACATAAAAAATGGTGATTTGGCTTTTTCTGTTTTTTTTTAATGCCACATTTTTTTGGACACCTAGTGTATTTCACTTTAAACGCACTTAATATTAGCTCTTTTTAACTTTAGAGAAAAAAATTTTGACAATCAGAAAATAGAAAGTTCTATATGTGTTTATATATTATATATATATATATATATATATATATATATATATATATATATATATATATATATATATATATATATATATATATATATATATATATATATATTTATATATATATATCAAGGTATATATTTTTGACTAAAACTGAAATATACTTGCATGGCAAAGATATTTAAATGAGTTTTGCGTAAAAATATAAATAAATAAAATAAAATATGTCGTACATAATACATAGGTACCTGCTAGTTTTGTTAATGTAAAAAAATATAAGGATGGACCTTGTGGAGACATTATAAGGACCCTTAAAAGAATAAGGACTAAGCCAGCTACAGATGTCAGCAACTCTGTTGCCTACGAAATTCGTCATGAAATATATGACATGTATGTCAAAAGTGAGTAGGTATTTAACTACTGCAACTAATATTTATATTTAATTTAAAGTTTTATTTCTACAGCTTTCAGCGAAGAATTCTGTATGATGCATCTACACAAGGCAACTTCCTCGATGTGGGTAGCAAAGTTTGTTTCTTTCTTTTTAGATTTGTGGAAAGGAACTACTTATATAGTTTTGCATAAGTATGAAAATGATAAATTTATTTTTAAAACTGGTATAAGGTGAGACAGCTAAGCTTTTGGGTTTGGAATATTAAATTAAATTTTTACTTTACCTCATGATATTCTTACATATAATAGTAGTTAACAACACCAAGTATTTTTTTGAACGGGTGCTGGTCACAGTTTTTGTTGTCCATTTTTTGATGTATTAGTTTTCTTTTTCCAAATAATAATCCATTAGCCGTGGACATACTCTTACACCGACATGTTAGAAGAAACAGCTTCCATGGGTACCTATAGTCACACAATTTGTAGTTTTAAGCATATTTGCTGGCAAGCTGATATATTAATGCATTTCTTATTTTTAGAACATTCTAAACCTGGTCACAGAAAGATACAGTATCAAAAGAATTTTAAAATGTTTCAAAATTTGGTTAATTTTGGGTTTAATTTTTAAAGCAACTTTTATGTTTTCTAAAATTCTAACAAACGCCTCTGTTCTAGGACAAGCCACTTATGGACTGTGGACAATCTGATGTTCACTTCTAAAGCCTAAAACACCACCTTCAACGTTTTTGATATTTTTATTTTATAAAATATAAGCATCTTATTTTGTTAATGCTACTCTGAATAAATAAATGATTATAATTCTTTTGTTTTATTTATTTTATTATTTATTATAGAAAACAGCTAAAGAAGTTATATCATATGAAATTAATCAACTTATCTTCAGGCTTTTTTAAAAAACAGTAAAATTGCATAATAAGGGATATCGAAACATCCCTTATAGTGAGATATTTTATCAGGATATTTCAATTCAACTGTGAAATTAAGAGTTATCCTGCAAATATAACAAACCATAACAGGTCTGTTTGTTATTCAGAAATAGTGTACACTATAATACCATTTTTTTTTTCGTATCTAAGCAATCTTATTGAAGGTGTATTTTAGGAGTGGGTGTGTACAAAAAGTGTAAAATGGTGTTGACTATTTCTGAATAAAAAACACTTATTAAATAACCATTAATGTGCAGTATATATGCTGGTTCTATTGTCAGTAATGCCATGAAAATATAGGCACTGCTTTAAATTCCCCGAGTTCTTTTCGATCAAGCTTTCACAATTCATGCAAATATAAGAACAGCAAGAAAAAATACTGATAAATTCAGTTATTGTAATCTAACAAGAAATATTTTAAGATATTAAAATTTTGAAACTCCCTTCCCTCAGTACGGTCTTGACTAAAATTCTTATATCAGCCAACTTAAATTTGAAAAACAAAATATGTAGGGATATTCGCATTGCCAACCTAAAAATGTTAGCTTAGACAAACTATACACAGCCTTCTATGTTTGTTCGTCTAGGCTGCTGCCTCATCGGCCATTTTAGCTATTTCCATTATAGCATCTGTTGTCCGTCCTCCTTCTCCGAATCCATATTGCTTATTTGACAGGCCTGCTAAAAGCAGATGCTCATACAGTTTGTCTTTTACATCAAGTAGGTATATCGGTCTGTATGAACCAGGGTCTTCAGTTGGTTTGTCCCCCATTTGTAGGAGAATAAGCCTGGCTTTTTTCCATTCAAGAGGAAAATTTGCTTTTCCTGTAAGTTTGTTGTATACCCTGAGAACATGGTTTGGCTGGTCAATTAATACCTGTTTTATTACTTCTGGCGGTATGTTCCCCAGTCCTGGTGCCTTTGTTTTTTAGCTTACTGTGGGCGGCCTGCAGTTCTTCCAAGGTGAAGTTTAGTAATCTGGCATTTACATTCCTTTCAATACTACAGGTGTGTGAGCAGGAAATATGTTGTTAACTACTTCTTCCATCTTTGGTAAAGTTAGTTTTAGTCAAGGGGGATATCATATCATTCCCTTCATTACTATTTTATATCCATCACCACAGATATCTCTGTCTATATTTTTGCATGGTGTCTTCCAGCAAGCGCTTTTGCCCTTTTTCATTTCATTTTTAACTACTTTTCTACCTTTTTTTTATAGTTTTCCCATAGGTAATGGTTTATCTTCGATTGATTTCTTCTCGTGTGTCTGGTGAATATCCTTCTTCTGCTGACACATCCACTTCGCATTTCCACTATTTCATCATTCCACCAGTCTGTCTTCTCCTAATGTGCTTCATTTTTTGGATCGATTGATCACAAATTCTGACTTGGCTATTTGATAACTTACTTGCAGTTTTATCCTTCTTCGTTTCTAATCCCTGAACTACCTTATCAAATTTCTGTCGGTTCAGCTTCCTTATTTGCCTTCCTTTGATGTTCTGTTTACACTTCTTCTTTATCTTCTTCTCTGGGAGCCGTCTGGATTCACTACCGGAGGTAGCGCAGCCTCTTGGGCTTTTTGTGCCTAATTTCTCATTATCTTTTATACCAATCCTCATAATAGTCTTGTTCCTTCTAAAAGTCTGTATAACCCCGAAACCGGTTGGTTGATTTATTCTTGTGGGCTCATTTCGGGTTGCCCAAATAGGGCTTGCCTGTCTTTTGTGATTCAATGCTTCACATTAGCACAGGATATGGTAGGCTGTTTCTTCCCCTCGTTGCACATTCTGCAACTTGATTCCCCATTGTATAAGCCTATCTTGTGTAGGTGTCTTCTTAGGTTATCATGTCCTGTTAATAACCCTACTGTTATGCGAAGTCTTTTCCTACTTTGTCTTAGTAGTTATTCCTTTGTTCTTTTGGATGGGCCCCTTATGAAGCTTTTTCCATGTCTATTCTACTGAAGTTTCCCCAGTATACCTCTTATTTTTTTCGGATCCATTCCCTGGTTTGCCCTCGTGCTATGGTTTTGGTCACTCCAAGGGCAAGTTCTGTCTTGCAAGCTCATCTGCTTTTTCGTTGCCTTCTATTCCCGAATGTCCTGGTACCCACAAGAGAGTTACTCCGTTGCGTTCTCCCGGGACTTCCAGTTCTTTTTGGCATTCCCATGTCAGCTTGGACGTTACCTTGGGGTTTACTAGTGCTCCCAGTGACTCTTAGCTGTCTATTATTATGCAGATTCGCTTGTTTGCACAGTGCAGTAAAGCATAAATTTCCGTTTGAAATACTAAAATGTGTGTTCGTAGTGGAATGGAGAATTGTGAATTCTTCGTTTCACTGTACACGCCGACTCCAGTTCCCTGCTTGGTTTTGGAACCATCCGTATACCAGATAATGTCTCCAACTGTACCTGGGAGATCGGGTTTCTGCCATTCACTTCGATCTGGAACTTTCATCCCGAAGTTTTTGTTAAATGAGTATTGAGGAATCATCTGGTCTGTTCTCTCGTCCAGGATGTTGCCGCCAACCTGACTTTTTATGTTGTTGTGTCCCAAACTAGCCTAGACACCAGTTGGTTTCTGTGGTAGTCGAAAGTAGCTCATTCCTGCCTCTCCCATCACTATGAGGTTAAGTAGTAAAAGGTCTAAGAGACACTCCATGGCTGCTGTTGGGGTTGTTTTAATTGCTCCTGTTATAGCTTAGCAAGCAAGTCTTTGTACCTTGGCCATATCTGTAACAGCAGTTCTTTGTCGCATTTTTGTCCACCATACCAGTGATGCGTATGTTATTATAGGCCTTAACACGATGGTGTATAACCAATAAACCATGTTTGGTTTAAGGCCCCATGTTTTCTCATGAGCGCGTCTGATTAACATAAGAGTCATCTTCGCTTTGTTTCTTATTTTCTGAAGATGTTGGTTCCAGGTAAGTTTAGAGTCTAGTGTTAGATATTATAAAGCAATAGACAAGAGATTGTCCCTTAATTCACTATAATTATTTTTACAAAATATAACAACAATAATATAACAACAATAGTAACAAACAACTATTTGCATTTAAAAGTATTTTAAATTTGGTAAACACCGGCAGCATTTAATACGAGCATGCCGAAGGTATCGTCCTTGACTGAGATCGCCACGACCGACAGCGGTCGATGTTTATTTAAGTAAAGGGCTGATTTATTGTAAAAATGCTTATACTGGATGTCCAAAAATTAAATATGTTTTGGTTTCCGATGGTTTCTAACACGGCCAATTCTGATACGGACTTCGCTCTCGAAGTCTAGTAGTTACCCCTTAAAATAACAAGGCAATGGCTCCGAGGGCGGGAATGTCTTCCCCATTGGTGCTGCAGAAACAAAAAAAAACTTTTAATGCGTTAATATCCCAACTTTGAACTTTAATCATTTATTAGTTTTAATGCCCTTGTTACCAAACTTGTTCACAAACAGACGAGCTTTCAATACACCAAAAAGTTATAACGTTCGAACTTTAAAAACTAGGCACACTACAAAATCTCAATTAGGTTTACGACAAATACTAATGTTTTACTAGTGATGCAAAATTCACATGCCTTCAACACTTACTTATCTATTACAAGGTACAAAGCGTCTATGTTTCAACATATCCCATTAGTAGCCGTGCAAAGCGTACCTGCTTTCAACACGTTCTTATTAGCAGCTATAAAAAGCGTCCATGCTGCCAACACTCATTCATAACCATCAGTGCAAAGCGTCCATGCTTTCAACACTCATTCATAACCATCAGTGCAAAGCGTCCATGCTTTCAACACGTACTCATTAGTACCAGTGCAAAGCGTCTATGCTTTCAACACTCATTCATAACCATCAGTGCAAAGCGTCCATGCTTTCAACACGTACTCATTAGCAGCAGTCCTAAGCCCTCTAGATTTCTCCTTTTTGGTAAAGGCAACTATGGCTGATTTAAAAGGATTTATATTTAGTACCTCCTTTCTCGTCCATCTGGACATCGCTTAGGGCCAGTCAACACTGGCCCTAAGCGATTTTCTTGGGCCATAATGACGAGACCGTCTGCGTATCCCATGTTTGGTGCCCTTCAAGTTGAAGGACATTTAGTAGGTCGTCCATGACAAGGTTCTATAGAGTTTCTTCAAGAATTGAAGTATATACTGATCTACTCTTAAGCATGCAGTCTATCCACCTGCAGCTTATTGCGTCGATCCCTCTGCGCCTCGATGCCTTTGAAATAGATATAAGGGACATGTTGTCAAACGTTCCTTCTTTATCTAGAAAGGCACACATTAGTACCTCCTTGTATTTGAGAGCATATTTCTACAAGCTTATGTGATGCTGTTTACACTTAGGGACCTGCTTAATTTGTCCTACTTGAAACACTATATAGTTATGGTCACTTAATGATTCTAAATCGCTTACTTGCCACTGACTGATACAACTCTTGATATCACTTGTTGCTATTGTCAAATCTAGGATTGACGAGTAGTCCCATCTCCTGAAAGTAGGTTTATTTTCTTGCTTGATAATGGTAAAGTCGTTCGCAGCAATCCATTCAGTAAATACTTCCAGAAGATTTCGCATTAAAATCACCAGCTATGATCTCTTTCTTTCCATTAGCTCTGACCTGACCTTCGATATCTTACAATGTTGTTTCCAGATCCTGTAGTAACGGCTGTAGATTGTTAGGTCCTTTATCTCTACGTATGTAAAGCCTGAGCCTTGACCTTGACTAATTATCGGTAATTGTCCAGTAACTTTGATTGCTGTGTCAAGGTTGTCGTCATAAATCCAGTGTTTTCTATTACTGATGGCATTTCGATATGGTGCTGACATTATTACTATTCCCGCTCCCAGTTCACTGGTTGTACCATCTACAATATGTATACTGGGCGACTCCTGTTTATGTTAATTTTTTAATTAATCAGATTTAATATTATTTCTGTTACAAATAGCCTCCTTAATTTCTTCTGCGATTACTGTATGGTACTGCAGAAAGCTTTTGCTTACTAGGACTGATGTTTTTGCCCCAGCTCTCTTATTAGGACTTTGATTTTATAAAAACCATTGTTTACCGTAAGAAGGTCTCCTTTTCTAGTTTTAAAAATATTATAGACTTCCACCTTCAGGTTGCTAGGATTTAGTGAGTTCCTTATTGCTTTCAAGAGGTCTGCGTAGGATTTGCCTTCCATTTTGATGAGAAGTGCGTTTTGTTTTGGTTTTCTCTGTGTTTGATTTACGTCCAAACGATCAATATCTGTATCCCTTTTGTTTAATGGGATTTTTTTTTAAGGCTGGTGCGGGATGCAAGAATTTTTAAATATTTCTGCCCGGTTTAAACATTTTAATTTCAACATCAGTATCTGCAAAAAGAAGCTCCAAAATTCTTGAAAGCGATATTTTACGTATACCTAGGTTAAGAATGACATCTTATTCTTAACCTTCCTAATGGAATTAAACACAATTTTTCTTCAGCTTTTTCATTGGTAGTTCCATCAGTGATTAAGGGATAATATATTATTCAGGTAGATCACGAGAAGCTAACATCTTTAAACTTGTTTATGGCTATTTCCACTTCCTTCTGGTTGGAACCAAAATCTTTTTGGCACGGAATATATGATGGCATACTCGCTTGGAGCCTCCCATACCTGACCTTGTACGGTCTTAATACTAGAGCACAATTCGTCCTCCCAGTCCTCCTCTGTAATCTGCTAAAATCTTCTACACTTTCTTTGGTCTGCTTTTCTGCATTCCACCCACTGATTCTCACCTCCGTTCGGCGTAGGACTTTCCAGTTTTTTACTATGCTTTTCCTTCATAATTTGCATTTCTTGTCTTAAATTAGCATTCTCGTTTCGTAGTACTTGCTGTATTTTGCCGATCTCTTGTCTTTAGTTCCGATTCGCATGTAGTCAGCCTGCACGCGATTTCTTTTATTTTTTGCTCTGGTTTATACATAGCTCTTACCACTTGGTTCAGCTTATGTATTTGCTTCAACAGTTTTTCCAAATTGAATGTCCCTCTTTTATTTTTTGTTTTATCTTAATTTCGTTCTGTTGATTGATCCATTTTTTTTCTCTTATTTGTCCGTTCCAAATCAAAGGCTTCCTCTCTTTAAGAGTTGTATAGCATGTGTCCTTCCAAGCCAGGAAGGGAAAAAGTTCTCGATCTAGTTGGGAATCTTTTATTCGATTCTCCGCTTGCAAATGGATCTATTTTATTTTGTTCTGTTCCAATCTCTTCCTTGTTTTCCTGTCTATTTTTTTTAAATTCCTCATTTTTAAACATTTCCATTTTTTCCCACGAGTAGGGACGAATTGTCTGTCCAGAACGGTAATGCACTCTTACCATTCTAAGGCTATGTTTTCCTGGAGGTCGACAGGTATCCGGGGCATCGCTTGAGACACATCTTAAGCCCAGAGATATGGATGGGGAATTGAACTGGCTTCAGCTAGGCGCGAAAACGATAATTTTGAATGCCCCTATTTTGCAGTTCAATGTCAAGAGAGCGATAATAAGGTTAGGTACAAGAGAGGCAATTAAAACCATTTAGGAAACTTACAGAAATAAGAAATTTAAGAACTTTTAATTAGCCATGATTTTAAAATTGTTAAAATTTGGAATCTATACTAATTTATAAATAGGAAAGATTTCCGCGAAAACGGAAAAAACAGCTAAAATTGCGTAGTCCACGCGGGCAAAACGCTAGTAGTTCATAAAGGTAATTTGTTGATGTAAATAAAATATATTTCTGCAAACATAAAACATCCTTCTAACATTTAAAATTTAAGATGGAAAAACGCTATTATGAAATTATTTATATATTTTATCTCTTTTAACATTACCTTGCTTTTAAGAATGACGTTGTTTTGACTATTTTAGGTTTTTTTTTTTACTAACCTAGATTAGTGAAGTAACTTTTTAAATTGTATTCGTATTGTACTTGGACTATTAAAGCCGTTATTACGTTTGATGCATTTTATATTGAGGGTGTTCCAAAAGGCACAACCAATATTCAGGAGGTGATTTTTCATTGAAAGATAAGGATATGAAGAAAAGAAAAGTTTCTAGAAATATGGGCCCGATATTGATAACACATTTCCTCATCATCTGCTATTTTTAAGAAGTGGTTAATTAAATTTAAAAAAAGCTTTTCGTAATCCTTATAAAATTTCTGACTTATGGCTAATGTTAAAGTGGAAAAAAATATCTTTTGATGAAATCCTATTGTCCGTAATATGCATAAGACGCCCTATTGTTTTTTCAACTAATAAACAAATTTCCACTACACTTTCTGCTGGTATGATGAGACCACCTGAAAAATTAGTTTATTATTAAATAAAGAAAGAAGTTTATTATTTTATTAAAACAGTCAGCCTAAACCTTAATTTAAAAGTTAAATTGAAAACTGAAACTGGATAAATGCAATATGTCAATATATGATTATTTATTGTTAAGAAGACTTTACAAAGTATTACCAATTATCTATAATTTAAATGTAGCTATAGAAATACTATAGTAGGTAGATTATAAATTAGTCGGGAAATTAAATATTTTTCTCATTTAATATAGTACCTACATCTGTTAAAATAAACGCTACACAACACAATCATAATCTTTTTTAATTACATTGATCACTTCTACAGACAAAATACTAATAACAATACTGCTATGAATAATCTTACCTCTGTCCTTCGGCATGAGTATTCTATATCTGTCTAAACTTTGCAAATCATCTCTGCTTCTAAAACATTCCAGGATGCATTCTACACAATGGGATGATCTACATAACATTTTGACACTAAATCCAGCAATATATGTGACAACATTGATAGTTAGGTCAGTTAAGGTATCAAAATTATCTGTAGTAACAGTTTCAGAGGAATCAATTTAATACTTTCTACAAAGCCCAATATCAATTTTCACTGATGTTTCTTTAAAAGTAGCATTGGAAGTGCTTGGAACCTATATCACAGTTACTGTATCCAAAACTCTCCAATTACCACTCTTCCCAGATATTCTAGAGTGCAGCAATAGCTTTTTAAATGTTCTTACGAACTGCAGAGCACTGTGATTGTTGTTCCAGCCATTGCGACTTCCCAAAAAATTATAATAATACTAACAGAAAAGTAGATATGCAACATAAATTAATCAAATTAAATTTAATGTGCTCCTTTTATAAGTATTAGAATTCCAAAAACTTAATTTGCACCTCTTGTTAATAATTATTATATGCAACCTAACTATGGTTTTTCAGAAAAATTTAGTGTTCTACCTACAGATGTATCTAAAACAGATACATTAAACCTAATGCTAGACTTGTAAAAGATTTATGTAAAACGCCAGGTGAAAATATTTTTATGTAATTTAGGTCAAACTAAAATTGCATAGAAAAGTAAACTATCAAATGAAACTCCCTAACAGATGCTGACATTTCTAACATCTTTATGGTGGATATTGTGTTTGAACACTGTCAAAGGGAATGTTTTTTTTTAGAACCAAATTAAGAGAATCTGAAAAATCCAACAGCACTCCTGGTGAAAATCAGTTTATTTTAAATAATCATTATAAAGTTTTTCTAATATAATGCCAATAAATGTTCTCATTTTTTTTTAATACCAATATTCCAAATTTATTTAGAAAAATATAACATACCTTACAGAGCAAAAATATGTTTCCAAATGGTCCTGACTAAACTTATAAGTTAATTGGTATAAAAGTCGTTTGTTTTGACAAACTCGTCAAAGATGCCATACACAGACATGGCACTTATTGCAAAACCCACAAATGGAGTTTTTTTGGGAGTTATCCATAAGGGTCTTTCGGCTACATCTGTACATCTTAATAGATACTAAATTCCATTTACCAAAAATGGTCTCCAAGTATGTTCATTACATTCCTTTAAAGACCCTTAAATTCTTTACCCCATGGACTTTTAAAATTAAGGATATCAAAAAGTCTATCCAAAGTTCGTATAAATTTTGTTGTTGCTTTGCAGCCTTTAAATTGGGGCAAGTGCATTTCCTCATCCAAAAATTGAAGTACTTCTGCTGAATGTTTGAGCAGCTAAATATACCGACAAATGTCCAAATAAATTAGACCAGCTACTGGGGGACTTAAATAGAACACATCAATATCAGAGAATATACTACTATAACAATAACAAAAAACCATATTTATGATAAATATTCATAAAGCAAAAAAGGGTGAAGGGAGAAAATAGGAATGCATATTTTAAACAAAGTTTTAGGCTTTAAATAATCGATATCACCAAATTTTAAATATAAGGTAAAAATGACTAAGCAAACAATAAAAGTGACAAAAACAGGTTATTTAAATATTAAAAGAAAAAAGTAACCAATCTTTTATGGAACTTCTGAGAAAGACTGTTTTATTTCCTTACCTACATTTTTTATTTATACCAATCAATATGAGCTCTTTTAATTTTATTGTCAAGAGAAAAGCCCTCCTTCTCTTGGATTTTGTGATGCTTTCTTATTATTTACCCATCAGGATCCTTTATGTCCGAAAGGTTGGCTAAAGTGTTTCTTTTTAATTTTAACATCTGACAAGCATCAAGAATAGCAAAAACGTTTGCAGACTCATCTGAAGGATTACTAAAATAGGTTTTTATTTCGAAAATATTATCAAAATCACAGCCTAATTCATTTAGCATCGAAAAATGTGCTGACGGTCCATCACATGTTAGTGAGGTGATTGATACACTCACTTCATGTAATCTGGATAAACTTTCGTTTTTCACATTAGCTTTTTCCCTGGCAGAGAGGCCTTTAATCAAGAAATAGGCAATGGGAAGTTTCCAGTATGCTTAAGTAGCAACAACCATGATCACCAGCAGTTCGGAAGCAGGTTGTAATTCATCATTTTCTGTAGGAATACCAATATTTATATATCCCAACATTTCTGTTCCATCAAATTCAATTTGTTTTCTGATGGACATTTCAGCAAGCATCTTAGAACAAATAAGCTCTTTTCCATTTTCTTTTGATTTGATTGATTTCATTTTGAGTACCTCAAAACCTGGATTAACAAAACCAGGAGAACAATCCAAGTTGCTGAACCATTTTCTCAGTGTACTTTGGTGTGGAAGAAATAATGCAAATTTTTCTCGAACAGGCTCATAAGCTTTGTTAAAAAAAAACTGAAGAGTTGCTGCAAACTCTCTTAAAAGAGCAGGATATGCTTCATGGGTAGTAGACTGATTTTGAACATTTTTTAAATATCGGGTCATGAGCAATGCTGGGACTCTTTCATAGCTTCGTTGTATATGTTCTATAGCATGTTCTGAAAGCAGCTGCTCCTCTTTTAAAGAGTGTACCACTGCTTGTAAATCTGATATATTTTCCTTTAATTTTCTAATTTTAGACCTAGCCTTGTATAACCTTCCTTTAGTAACACGCTGTTTACATTCTAAATATTCTGCCTTTTTTCTCACTCCAGATGGTAAAGCACTAAAAAAGTAAATGTAATGTAAACAACTACTGTTCTAAATATTACGTGTTTTTATTACTATTACTTCATTAACAGTTATTGTTTAAACCAGTTTTTATACGTTTTTTTATTGTTAATATTCTAAATGGATTGCTGAAAGAACAAAAGTCTTGTAATATAAACCACAGTGTCAAAAAAGTCAACAAATATATAGTCACTATCTTTTTGTATTAAATTAAGTAAAAATATAACTTATTTTTATATAGGGTAAAACCCGGATAGTCGCCCCAGGGGTATAGTTGCCTTGATTGCAATAACTCTGGTTTCGCGAATGACACACAACATGTTATTTTATTTATCTATAGACTCTGCAAATACAACTAAGATGGCAGTGTTACATGTCTCTGTGCGATTGCAGGGGAGGCTAGGTGCGATCAAAGATTTTGGGATAAACTTCCTTTCTCGGCGGGCATCGATCCTAAACGTAATTTACATGGATTAGGCAACTATCCCCTATATGGGATGGTTGTCCTAAAAAGGTCCGCAAAACTTGCTAATACTCGGAAATACCAAAGATAATGTTTTATTCCTTTCAATAATTTGAAGATAATAAACCAAAGTACCTACCCGTTTTACAAATAAAGAATCTTGCTTTTGTGCTAAGAGATACATAGTTATTTTAAAAAGTGAGGCATCTATCCTGGTTTTACCCTAACATTTAACTTTTACAACATAACAACAGTTATGTTGTAAAAGTTAAATTAGAAAAGAATACAATGAACTAAACAATTACAGAAAACAAAAGAAAAACAAAACAATCCACAAAAATGTCGCTTGTAGGGGAAATAATATTTGGGTGTAAAAATGGCGGCGCCCATGGTGTTCCCGAAAAAATGGATGTGCACTCGTCTAGGATCATCTACTACACTACCATATCTCTGCTTAAGCCCTGTCCATGCAGCCCCTGGGCACGATGGTGTTACACCATGGGCTTGGAAGGGATTTTTCTTTTTTTTTTATGTTTTGTGTGTAAGTTGTGTGTGTGGTTGTTTGCCTGGTGCTTACGGTCCATTGCGAGTTAGGGCGCCACCACCGTCCGCCCTCGCCGCAAGCGTGTGTCTATGCCTGTGTTTATGTGTATATTAAGTAGAGGAAAAAGAGAGAAGAATCGGAATGTTTATAGGGTATATACAGGGTGTAATTTAATTGATGGCTAAAAATGCAGGATGTGATTTTTCAACTCATTTTAAGACTAAAAGTCCATATAAACAGATATGCGCAAGGAGCTCATTTTTGAGATACAGGGTGTTAAAATTTTAAGAAAAAAATATTTTTTTTATTGTAATTTTCATACCACTTTAAATATTTTTATGAAAATTGGTGTAAGGCGTTTATGCATTAAAGAGCATTTTTGACCTAAGAAACATTTTTTTATTTATCTCAAAAAAGAGCTCCTTGCGCATATCTGTTTTATGGACTTTTAGTCTTAAAATAGTTGAAAAATCACATCCTGCATTTTTTGCCATCAATTAAATCCCCTGTTTATATATATATATATATATATATATATATATATATATATATATATATATATATATATATATATATATATATTATATATATATTATATATATATATATATATATATATATATATATATATATATATATATATATATATATATATATATATATATATATATATATATATATATATATTTTATATATATATATATATTCCAGGAAAGGTTTTCTTTTAATACTAATCTCTTAAAATTAAAATTAAAAATAGCATTAAAAATTTTACCCCAGTCGGTACTGTCTTTTGGAACTTCCCAATTATTATAAAAGACCCCGGTTTAAAAAAACAAATATGTCTCTTTCTTTCCCCATGTCATTAATCTCGCATCCCTCTCTTTTTAAATTTTTTGGTAACGAATTTTGGTAGTTCTTCAGATAGTTTTATACATTCGATCACGTCTGTGGGAATTTTTTTGCCCCTTTTCCCCCGTGTTCTCATCTCGGTTTTTTTTGGTTTTTTTAAAAAAATTTTTTTTCCCCTTTAAAAATGTTTTTTTAACCACATATGGAATAAATCTTTATTATCCGCATGGATATTGCTTTTTTCCCTGAACCCACTTTGGTGAGTTAAATTTTTTAAGGTTTTTTGTTAGTTTTCTAATTGAAAAAAAATTTATTTTTAATTAGCCCCGGGGAAGGGGGAAAAAAATAAACCTTAAAAACTTGAAAAAAACAGAAAAAGGGGTTTTATTCAAACCAAAATCACCAACCTTTTTTTAAAATTTAAAAAAAAACCTCCCCCCCCCACTCTGGGTTTTGATTTTTTTATATATATATATATATATATATATATATATATATATATATATATATATATATATATATATATATATATATATATATATATTTATATATATATATATATATATATATATATATATATATATATATATATATATATATATATATATATATTATATATATATATATATAATAAACATAAAAAAAAACAAAAACATAATATATTACAAAAGTTCCAAAATTCTATTTTTTTTTTACATACTAAAAGTATTATTTTGTTTTAAGTATAACAGTAAATTCTAAAACTAATTTTATGTTTTTTTGTTTTATTAATTTTGGGAGGGAAACAGGCTAAATTGATGCCTTTTTGCCCCTAAATCCGCCCAATATAGTGATGGCACCATTTAGCAATACAATTGGTCATTTGGCACACTAAAAACCCAACTGGTCTTTTTGTGTTTTATAATACATAATATAAAGTTTAACAATAAGTACAAAAAACCAAAAAAAAAATAAATAAAAAGAAAATTTTGTTTATAAAACAAATTTAGAAAAAATTAAATTGAATAATTTTTTATTTTGATGCATAAAATATTTAAAGTTTTTTCGAAGTTTTCTATTATTTTGGAAAATTAAATTTTTTTATGTTTAATGGCAGCATATTGAACATTTTTGGAATAATAAGTAATAAATCTACGTCAAAAAGAACTTGAAACAAAAGGCATACAGATTATCGTTAGCGTCGTTCGTGTTTGATAACTATGTGATACAAAAAATATAGATGGATTTATTCATATATTTAAAAGCAAGAGAGTGCATAAAGATTTCTAATATTAAGGGTGTCATTTTCAATGTATAAAGAAAAAGGGTTGAATATCCGGGGCTTATGACTGAGAATTTTTAAGAAAAGAGTTTTGACATGTTGCCAAATTTTTGAGATATGAATTAGAAAAAGCCTTCCCAGATAATAATCAGTATCTTAAAATAGACTACACCACTGAACCATACAACAACAACAACATTTTTTTATTTGGATATCTCTTAATTAAAAAAAATGTGGGTACATTTTTCTTTTTTTTTGAGCTTAAATTTATAACATTTTTCCTCCATCTGAGATGCTGATCAACAATCACTCCTAGATACTTAATTTTACCCAGTTCTTTAATTTTAAAAGCATTTTACAGTTAGGATCATTGTTTTACAGTTCAGGAGTAAATTGTCAAGGAAATTATTTAGATTTGGTCAACAGTTGTGGCGGAAAATCATAAAATGGGTTTCATCAAATCACTCAGTTTGCTTATGTTTAACCACTGGTGTACTGCACTGATCCCCTCTCTGCTCGGTCATTTAACGCTCCCATGTTTCACCAGTGAATAAAAGGCCGCAGTGTCATCAGCATACGAGATGACACCAGTCTTTAAAATACTACCAATTTTGTTAATGTCACCGGGAAAGTATGGGAAGACGTCCCCTGTGATACCCCCTTTTATTGTGGCCTTTTACTGATAGTATCTTTTTTTTTGACCTTTTTTGGCGGTTTGTTAGATAATTCATTAGGAGAAGCAATGGTCCACCACGTATAAATTTCTTCGGGCCCTTTTGAAAAGAATGTCATGCTACATTTTCAAAAGCTTTCCTAAGATCTAAGAAAACTGCTAATGTTTTTTACCTTTCTGAATCTCATTAAAATGGTGTTTGTTAGCTCAAAAACGGCGTCTAGTATTTTTTTTTATTTAAATCAAATTGTTTAGGATATAAAAGATTTTCCCTTTCTCTAAAAATTGAAAACGTTGTTTTAAGCATTTTTCCAAAAGTTTTGCAAAGTTTTAATTACTGAGATAGGTCTATAGTTTGTGGACTTGTCAAATCACCCTTTTTAAATACTAGTGATCAAAGATATTTTCCAGCCATCGGGTATATCACATGATTCAAACAGATATTAATTAGTGCAATAGGGGTTTTAAAAGGCTATGCATTTGTTGAATAAAAAGAAACTGTTATACCATCTTTTGCTCCTGGAGAAGAATATTTTTAGAGACTTAATGTGGTTCAATCGTTCATTTTCGTTAAAGGTCCAAGAATATTGAATTTAATGATTTAATGTTAGGGTCAAGCCTATTTTGCAAGTTTGGGTGGAATTTCTGATTGAATTTCATTTTCCAACATTTACAAAAAATTGTTGAACAAATCGGCAACATCAGATTCTTCAAAAACCATCCCTTTTTCATTAAGTATACGTAAACTTTTTTTTGTTTTATTATTATTTGTAAGGTTATTTCATTCATGATCTGCCATATTCTTTTTAAAATTATTATTTGCTTCTGAAATCTTCTTTTATAAATAGAGTATTTTTAGTTATTTTTTAAAAAGTTTTTTAAGGTTTCTATATATTTATATACCGGTTAATAATACATCTGTAGGGTTTTTATTTAGCTGTTTTTCATCTGATCTCTATTTTTGATAAAGCGCATAATTCCCCCCCGTTATCCACGGTTTTCTTTTTCTGTTGGACTCTTAATTTTTTGTTTTATATGTACAGTTAGTTATATAATTAGACAATTTATAAATAAATTCATGGTAAGTGCTTAACATTCTTTTCAATTTGTTATTTCTTGCCGACTCTTTTTCCAATAAGTTCTTTAATTTTTGTAATCTTTATTTTTTATAATGAATTATTGCGTTTTTGCTTTTTTGTATTCCGTTTTTAGAGATTACCGATGGGGTAGTGGTCAGTTAAATGGTTTGTATTATCATCGGTTTATTAATTTAGGTTATTTTCAATTTTTTTAGTTTTAATAAAATATGGTCAATAATATGGGGAGATTTCAGTCTCCTGGTAGGTTTGTTAATACAGAAAAAACCCTTCCAAAATATTCAGGTATTTTTAATTCATTATCAGGTTTCAATATTAATATTTAGGCCCCACAACATTTCCGTCTCACACCTGTTTAATTAAATTAAATAGTTATTTTCTAAAATTTTATTGTTGCTGGTGGTCTGTAACATGCTGTTGCTATGTTTTTCCTATCTTAAATACTTAAAACATTTTCTCTTTAGTTTATATTTTATCTTTTTTTTCTATATTTTAAATAATTTTGGTTTTTGTTATAAAACGGTTAATTATAATAACTTTAACCATTAATTCTGTTTTTAACATTTTCCAAATTAAAGTTTTGACAGTTGATAATTTATAAATTAATTTTTAATAAGTTTGATATATCAATGTTTATCATAGTTTTTGTAAGCTGCGGTTTAAATAAACCCAATATTTAGATTTAAAATTTTAAAATAAAAATATTTGCCTGACCCAAGCTTTCTTCCCTTTCCAGTGTCCATACTTTTCCCCTTTCCCTTTAAAAATAACTTTCATTTCCAATAAATTATTCAAAATTTTTGCTTAAAATTTTTTCCATTAAAATTTCCCAAAAAATTTTTTTTTTAAATTATGGTAAAAAAAATAAAATTCTAGATTATTCATCTATCCAGTGTAATAAATTTGTATTTTAAAAAGGGATAATTTATTCATGTTGCTAAATACACTTCAATAGTTAAGTATCTCTAAATCATCACTTCCATTAATTTTGTTATTTTATTGTTTTTTTTTCAAAAATACTTCCCATATCGGGGTGAAAACGGACTCTGTCATGCATCTCAATGGCTTTTTATCACACAATTCTATTTTTTTAGGTCTTCGGGATCCCATTTTAGTTCCCTTAATTTGGCACAATTTTTAAAAATCTTTTTTTTTTGGTCTCCCCCATTTTTTAACAGGTTTGACTTTTCTTTTTCCCCTTAACCCTGTTAGCATTTAAAATATCTTCTCAATTAAATTTACTTTTTCCGGTTTTCTTCATCTCCTCTCTAAATTTTATATCATACTTTTTTATTTTTTTCTGCTACAAACTCTCGAAAAACCCCTTTCCAGCTGATCGATGTCTTCCTTTTTTTTACTTTTTTGAAGTTTCCACTATCTGTGACCTTCTTTAACAATTTATTGATAAAATCGTCGTCATTTAGCAATTCTTTTATGGCTTCTTTGATTACTGATTTCTATCAGTGTTTCCTTTTGGCGGATTTTGGATTAATCAGAAGAACCCAATTATATTATATCGATACACAACAAAATCTAGGTTAACGTTTTTTCCACTTTCAATGGTTATTTTTCGGAGGATTTAAACCAAACCCTTTCCTTCCATACTCAAATATTTATATATATATATATATGTATATATATATATATATATTTATATATATATATATATATATATATATATATATATATATATATATATATATATATATATATATATATATATATATATACATATAGGCCCAAAATAATCCACAACCGTGTATAAAAAAGACTTAGTTTGTGAAACTCTTTGAGCAGGTAAATCGGCCATCAGTGGCGTCAAATTTACCGGTTTCCTTCGAAAACATCGATTAATACAATACTTTTGTCTAATAATAGACTCGAGCAGGTAGGGGCCAGTATGTAAATGTATTATGTGATTGAAATTAACTAACCTTTCCACGAACGTATTCTTAGCCGGCAAAAGAATTGGATGTTTTCGAAAAAAGGACAACGATGAATTTGAACGCCTAAAAACTTATTTCGGCTTTTTTCCCAAATTTAGAGGATTTTTTACCTGAATACGTTTCAAAATTTTTGAATCAAACCTAAGCAAAATTTTTTTAACAAAGCGATTTCCAACCTAAAGAGGAATTGATTCCATTCCCAAACGAAAGCCAAAACTTCTTCGGCAAAACCCGAATTTTTCCGATTTAACCTTTCATTGGAACTCATATTAATTCCTTTTCTGACAATTTCATCCAATTAGGACCCGATGCCCATAAAGGATGATTAATTAATTGTCTTGGAGTAAGCCCTCTAGACAAGCAATCTGCAGGATTACCAATTCCTTCAATGTATTGCCAATGCGCATCTGGAATATTTTCCTTAATCTGGTTTACCCGATTTGCTACAAAAATATCTTTAACAAACGGTGAAGTTAACCAATTCAACACTGTAGTTGAATCTGAAAAAGCATACACTCTTGCAACCACTACCCTATCAGTATATGCATTTATAATATGCTTAACTAAATTTGATAAAAGGATAGCCGCACATAATTCCAGCCGAGGAATAGTAACTAATTTAAATGGAGTCACCTTTGATTTTGCACAGATTATTTTTTACAGAATGTGACGACCGGACCGTCACATTCTGTAAAAACCTTAGCATACACCACTGCACCGTAGCCGTTTTGGCTAGCATCTGCGCATGCTAAAATTGTAATTGGGGTATTTTTCTCCACACCCAAATGCCGTGGCAATTCAAATTCACATCACATTTTCCCAAATGTGTGTAATATTTTTGGGAGGTTCTGTATCCCATCCGAGTTTTAATTTCCATAGTTCTTTTACAAGTAATTTTAAAAAGAAAGTGAAAGGTGATATAAGTCCAAAAGGATCGTAACAACGTGCTATCGCGGAAAGAATCGACCGCTTTGTATATATTTCGCCTGGACTATCCAATCTAAATCTAAGGATATCTAGTTCAGGATCCCATTGCATAACTAAAATTTTAGTGTCCGTTTTAAAAAATTACTTTCTTTGAAAGCCGTTGGTTAACCGGAATTTTATTTAATAGTTTTTGAGAATTAGTCGAAAATTTGGTTAATTCAAAAGCTCCCGCTTTGAAAAGTTGTACCGATTCTTGATATAATTGATAAGCTGTATTTTCCGACTCGGTACTAGAAACCAAATCATCCATATAAATATCTTTCTTTATAAAATTGGCAGCTAAAGGATATTTTTCTTTTTCCTCATTTACCAATTGCTGAATAACGCGCAACGCTAAATATGGAGACGACTTTACACCGAAAGCTAGTACATTCAGCTCGTAAATATCCACCTTTTCTTTCGGACTAAAGCGCCACAATAAACGCTGAAAAGGCCAATGTTCCTTTAAATTATTTATTTGCCGATACATTTGTCGAATATCTGCTGTTATTGCAATTTTAAACAACCGAAAGTTTAACAAAAGTGTGCAAATTCCGCTTGTAATTTTGGACCGTTATATAAAATATCATTTAATGACACATGTGAATCCGAGGGTGCACTTGCTTCCAAAACAACTTGAAGAGGAGTACTAGTACTGTCCGATTTAAAAACCGTGTGGTGAGGAATGTAATAAGCCAAGTCATTAGTAGTACTATCTTGTAAAAGTTGCATATGACCTTGATCAATAAAATCCCTAATGGCATTATTATATTCTAATCGTAAATTTGAAAACTTATCCAACCGTTTTTCCAATGATAATTAACAACGCTGAGCATTTTTCATTGACTCTCCTAAATTATCCGGACCGTATTTAAATGGTAGAGCAACACTAAATCGTCCCGTGACTTTATCCCACGAATATGTTTTAGAAAATATTTTTTTACATTCTAATTCCTCTGGACTAATTTATAGTCGCTTTGGAACTTGCTCAATTTCAAAAAATTTATATAATAGTTCCTCAACAGAGGTGTCATTTTCCTGATTAAAAAATGTTAATTGCGCTGCTGCGTCCGCCGTAGGTACTTGACCCATTATTACGTAACCAAAAGCAGTTTCCACAGCGATCGGTGACCCAGCATTTGTGGTTAACCGTCTTTTTTTTTTAAATAAAAGGAAATAACTCCGCTCCTATAATACCGTCTATTTCGCCCGGTTCGAAATATTTACTATGAGCTAACGGTATATTTTTCAAGTCAGTATTAATGGACACCTTAGGTAATTTGTCAGTGATTTTCTCTACTAAAAGGGCACTTAAATTATAAGTGTTTTTGACATTATATCGAGATCCGATCACTAACTTCGTTTTACCTTTCACTACTTGCGAATTTTGCCCTAAGCCTTGAACCGACGAATAGGCCTTGGAAATTTTTAATCCAAGTTTTTTACAACATTTTACAGTTAATAGATTTACTTGACTACCACCGTCTAAAATAAATCTCGCAGTTCCATTTTTAATGGGACTATTTGATATATGAACATATTCCGTGGATAACAAAACAGTCTTATTGCACTGTACATTGCATTTTTCCGAAACCGTAGAGCAAAGTGATTGTGGTTCATCCGATTGTATTTTTGGAGAAATCGATTCATCCGTTTTATCAGCAGGTTTTCCTGTTTGCAGCAAAATATGATGTTTTCTAGAACATTCCGAGCATGTCCTGTCCGAAGGGCATGACCTCACCCCGTGATTAGGGGATAAACAGTTATAGCACCAGTTACTATCCTTTAATGCTTCATATCTCTTTGATGGCGAAAGCACCTTAAATTTTTCTCAACGTCCCAAGTAATGCCCAATTTTTTTTACAGAAAACACAAGGAGTAGGTTTAAATTTACCATCACCCATAACCTGACCAGAAAACAACTTTGGATTACGATGGGATAGTGAAGGCGCACCTGATGTGTTAAATTTAATAATTTTGACTGCTCCTTTATAAAACTTATAAGCTCACTATATGTGGATATCCCTACGCTTCGTTTCAAACTGTCAAATGCCTTAACTGTCTCATTATCTAATTTATTGCGTGCTTGATAAAATAAAATAAAATCCGCTAAATCAGGCAAATTTAATTTTTTAATGCACAAACAGCAACATCAAATCTTTCCGCAAAAATAAATTTAAATTTTTTGCGGATTCGACATGTAAACATTAAAAATTCATAATCTGGTCTAAATAATTGTTTGCTAAATCTCTTTTATCTGTCAAGAAGTGACTGCCAGATTATTTCATAATTATCTCCAGTTGGTGCTACACCCGAACAAATGCTTAAAGCATATCCGCGTAACGGTAAACGCCCTACTAAATAATGAAAGTAGGATTGTCATGAATTAAACTTTTATAAATAGCATATATGGTTTCCCATTGACAAATTTTCCCTGAAAATTCTTGTAATTCTATTTTTGGTAAGGAAGGTAATATCCGATTTGGATCTAAGAGACTATTCCCTGAAGGAGTCGTCTTATTAGCTTTTAATTTTGCTGCTGCTACCTCAATATAACAACACAACTAATTAATATTAGAAAATACTTTGTAATCCGGATAAAAATTTTCTTCAACTTTAAACCCAATTTCATAAATTTCATCAATCACCCCAATTAAAGAATTCCTGAATGATGGATACAACGCTTCAAATTTATCCTTGTGTTTTGGATTAGAAATAACTTTTGTCAAATCATACATATTTTGTAAAATCACAAACAAAGACTTCTTCTTAGAAGCCAGTCTTTTAAGCTTCTGTTCAGCCGTGGTACTCATATTTATTACAAATATTACTAATTATTAATAACAACGAAATATCTTTCTATTAGCTGATAGACAATAATGTAATTAAAATATTCTTTTATATTTTTATCTGTACCGGAAATATTTTAACACACTGTATCAAAAAGCAATCCGAACTTTGAATGACTTATTTGAAACAAAAAAAAAACAATAAGTTTTTATACCGAAAGTTATTAAGTACTTTGCAAATAATTAAAAAAAAAACCGTATTTACCTACCCGTCAATTTGTAAATTAACCGAAATTAAGAAATTTAACTATTGAAACGATTAAATTAAATGAACTTTTTCCACATTTGACAACACTGTTTAATAGCAACCGACCCGCCAACAGTCTCACCACAAAAAACCCTTTTTTTTTCTTTATCGTTTTCCGTAAACAACAAAAAATAATTAAAATACTATCAAATTTCACAAATATTTGGTTTGATCAGGACCAATTTATGTTTTATATTATTTTATGGAATATTTATTAACACAGCAAAAAATAACCCGTATTGAAATAATTGTAAAACTTACCAAAGCCTTCGATATTGCTGGTTCTAGAAGTGTTGATCTTATTGGGTGTTTTAATGGTGAAGATTTTTAATTTTTTTTTTTTTTTTAAAAAAAAAAAAAATATATATATATATATATAATATATATATATATATATATATATATATATATAAAATATATATATATATATATATATATAATATTATATATCTACATATATATATTAAAAGTTAAACCCCAACAAATAAAAAGACCCATACAATATATCAAATACCTTGTAACGACTGTCTAAGCGTATACATAGGCCAAACAACACAATACCCCAAAAACCGACTAAATGGCCACAAATATGACAAAAAAAATAAAACGGCATTTACAAAAAACAAAAGCCAAACACTACATAAGTTCAATTTTCAACACACCAAAATTTTAAAAACTGAATTTAATATTCAAAAAAGAGAATTTATGGAAATGTTTTACATTAAAAACAACACAAATGCAATAAACGACAAGACCGACATAAAAAATGTAAGTAAAATTTATTATAATGTAATGAATTAACTTACGAGAAATGTTGACAATTATAATTAATGTAAAATCAGATTTGGGAAAAAAGTATAATTATATTATTTATAATCAATATAAATAAAAACCACAAACACCGAAAAAAAACATACCAACATCTCAATACCTAAGCCAATCTTAATAGTAATATTTTACCCGTTTATGTATGTACAGATTGTGTGTTATCTTTCTAAATAGTTTTTTGACATGTAAATTTTAAATTGTTGTGACACATATATGTTTTTATTTTAAATGGATTATCCTCTTATGAGTGAGTGAAAAGAAATCTAGTATGTTTTAGCTAGTATATAATGACATAAATTTTAAATTGTAAAAAAAAATCTTCTACATCCTATTTCACAAATTGTATCGTAAATTAAACATTTTAAAAATAAATTATACTTGTTGTAGACATTAAGAAAGGCCAAACAAGCCGAAATGTTTGTAAATAAATTTAAAATGAAATGAAAACTCTTTTTATTTGGTAATTTTAAAAAATAACAAGAACTATGCCCAAGAAAATAGAAAAGAATTATTATATTAAAATGGTTCAAGAAAAACACCTTTAGATATATATATATATATATATATATATATATATATATATATATATATATATATATATATATATATATATATTATATATATATATATATATATATATATATATATATATATATATATATATATATATATATATATATTAAAATTTTTTCTTGAACCATTTTAATATAATAATTCTTTCTATTTTCTTGGCATAGTTCTTGTTATTTTTTAAATTACCAAAAAAAAAGAGTTTTCATTCATTTGAATTTATTAAAAAATATATATTATATATATATATATATATATATATATATATATATATATATATATATATATATATATATATATATATATATATATATATATATATATATATATATATAATATATATATATATATATTGTTTCGTTTGATGTAGTTAAATATGGTAGAGTGAAGTTATACATAAAAGGCCAGCCATGAAATCTTCTCGATGGTGCAGATTGTGCCGCCCGGCCTAATTTCAGGCCAGTTTTTTAAACAAATTAGAATAAAAATATATTTTCTAGAAAAATAATATTTAAGGGTTCCCCCAAAAGGTCTTACAATGTAAATTTGTCAAAAAAATTTTGTTAATTTTAGACATAACATACTTAAAAAATGTTGTTTAAAAATAAAATAAAAAAAGAAAAAAAAAAAATATTAAAAAAAAATTTTTTAAAAATAAACTAATTTAAAAATTTTTTTTAAAGTTTCCCTTTCGCTAAAAAGCCTTTTAAAATTGAGAAAAAATGAAAATGTTCTCTTAAGCCTAAGAAAATAAATTCTCTGTTAGTGCTGGCAAACCCAAAAATTAAGAAAAAAAAAATAAAACATAAAAAATGATGTTTTTTTAAAGTTTTACAGATGAGACCTTTTTGTTGCTTCAAAATATATAAATGTTCTTTTAAACCTAAAGAACTAAATGGCTCTACTTTAGTGCTGGCAACCTCGGCAAAAGAAAAAAAAACATATAAAAAATGACGTTTTAAAGTTTGACCTAAGACCTTCTTTGTTACTTCCAAAAAATATGAAATGTTCTCTTAAGCCTAAAGAACTAAATGGGTCTACTGTAAGTGCTGGAAGCCTCCAAATTTAGAAAAAATAAAACATATAAAAAAACGTTTTTTTAAAGTTTACAGCTAAGATTTGTGTTGCTTCCAAAAAATATGAAATGTTTTTAAACTTAAAGAACTAAATAGCTTTATTAGTGCTGGCAACCCCCAAAATTGAAAAATAAACATATAAAAATGACGTTTTTTTAAAGTTTGACAGCTAGGCTTTCTTTGTTGCTTCCCAAAAAAAATTTGAAATGTTTTTTTAAAACTAAAAACTAAATAGCTTCTACTGTGGTGCTGGCAACCTCAAAATTGGAAAAAACTTATAAAAGAGTTTTTTTTAAAGCTTGACACTAAGACCAGTGGCGGCCGGGTGGGCCGGGGGGAGACTCCCCCCCGCCTCTAACCAGCGCCCCTGCGCCCAAACGAACCTCCGTATAAAAACAGGTATTATTTACAACATACTATGTTGCTTTAAACATTTTTCTTGCTGGTGTAATTTTAGAAGTCATATTTTAAAATAATAATTGTCCCATTTTTTGTTAAAAATTTTCTGTTCCACAGTTCAGCGGGCGGTTATTCTTTTCAAAAGCACTAACACCCGGAAAAAAGGCTGAGCGCGGCATCCGTTTGTGGCGGCATTTCTTTTATTGTCGTTATTGGATATATTCCAGAATTGTTTCTTTAAAAATATTGCAAATCCAGATTTCAAACGTATGTTATTTATTTCTGGTACTCATATTCTCCTCTTTGGTGTTTTTGTCGTTTATTTTTCTTCCCAAAGGGTAAACTTGTTAAAGTAAAATGGATAAAAAAAAAAAAGTCGGTTAGTTCAGGAAGGAATATCGTAAAAAAAAAATGATTTAGCCAAAAAACCCCCAAAAAATTTACAAGTTTTTTTCAAAAAAACTGCTGGGTGGGAACTTTTTTTTATATTGTCATTATTTTTCCTTTCTGGCTAATGTTTTAAATATGATTTGTTTGTTTATTTTTGTGTTTTTTAATAAAAGTTTTAAAAATGAGCCCCCTTTTTAAAGTTGGCCCCCCCCCCGGGGTTTACAATTTTTTAAAACCCTTTTTTTCCCAAAAAAAAATGGGAAAAGTTTTTAACCTAACAAAAAGGGGCTACGAAATTGGAAACCTCGCAAAATTGAGAAAAAAAAAAAAAATTAAAAAAAACGTTAAAAAAAAAAAACATATAAAAAAAGAAGTTTTTAAAGTTTGACACTAAGACCTTTGTGTTTTCCAAAAGGGAAAATGAAATGTTTTTGCCCAAAAAAAAAAATGGGTCATTAATGCTGGAAACCTGGGGAAATTAAGAAAAAAAAAAAAATATAAAAAGTGACGTTTTTTTTAAATGTAAATGCCCTTTTGTGTTGCTTCAAAAAAAAATAAAATTTTTTTTAAACCAAAGAACAAAGGGGTTTTTTATGCTAAGCCCAAAACCAAAAAAAATAAAACAATAAAAAAAGATGTTTTTAAAATTTGGGATAAAACCTTCTTTTTTGCTCAAAAAAAAAATATAAATTTCTTTTTAAACCCAAAAAAATAAATGGCGTCTATTTATGTTTGGAAGACTAAAATTGAGGAAAAAAAAAAACCTAAAAAAAGACTTTTTTGCCCTTGTTTTTCCAAAAAAAATAGAAATGTTCTTTTAAACCAAAGACTAAATGGCTCTACTGTGAGTGCTGCCTATATGAAAAAAAAATAAAGCTATAAAATTGAGGTTTTTTAAGTTTGACAGCTAAGACCTTTTTTTGTTGTTCCAAAAAAAATAGAAAAGTTTCTTTAAAACCCAAAAACTAAATGGCGCTACTGATGCTGGCAAGCCTCGCAAAATTGAGAAAAAAATAAAACATAAAAAAAATTAAAAAAAAAAACATATAAAAAAAGACTTTTTAAAGTTTGACACTAAGACTTCGTGTTCTTAAAAAAATATAGAAAAAGTTCTTTTAAGCCTGACAATGGCTCACTAATCTGGCAAACCTCGCAAATTGAGAAAAAAAAAATAAAAAAATGTTTTTAAGTTTGACAATAAGAATTTGTTTAACCAAAAATATAGAAATGTTCTTTAAAAAAAGAACAAATGGGTTTGTATGGAAGATCCCAAAATTAGAAAAAAATAAAACATTTAAAAAAAGACGTTTATTTGTTTGACAGCTGCCTTCTTGGGCCAAAAAAATAGAAATGTTATCTTAAGTCTAAAAGAATTAAATCGCGTTTACTGTGAATGCTGGCAAGTCTCGAAAAATTGAGAAAAAAAAACATATAAAAAAAAACGTTTTTTGTTTGAATAAGACCTTCTTGTGTTGCCTCCAAAAAATTATAAAAATGTTCTTTTAAACTTAAAGGTTAGACTCTATGGGGTGGGACTGAAGGGAAAAAAAAAAAACATAAAAAAGATGTTTTTTAAAGTTTGACAGTGACCTTTTTGGCTTCCAAAAAATATAGAAATTTTTTTAAACCTAAAGCAATGGGTTTAGGATGGGCAAGCCTCCAAAAATGAGAAAAAAAAAAAAAGCATATAAAATTGAGGTTTTTTGTTTGACAGTAAAACCCCTTTTTGGTTTTCCAAAAAAAAAAGAAAGTTTTTTAAACCCAAAAAAAAATGGGTCCACTGTAGTGCTGGCAACCCCAAAATTGAAAAAAAATTTCTAAAAAAATTTGGTTTTTTTTTTCAGCTAGGGCCCGGTTGCTTCCAAAAAAAAAAAAATGTTTTTTCCTAAAAAACAAATGGGGCCCCCCCTGAGTGGGAAACCCAAAAAGAGAAAAAAAAAAAAAAAAATGATGTTTTTAAAGTTTGACAGCTAAAATTTTTTTCTTCCAAAAAAAAAAGAAATGTTCCTGTCTAAAAGAATTAAATGGGTTTTTTGGGGGGCAGGAAAACCCAAAATTTTGAAAAAAAAAAATTTAAAAAAATTCGTTTTTTGGTTTGACAGCTAAACCCCTTTGTTGCTTCCAAAAAAAAAAAGAAATGGTCTCTTAAACCTAAAGAACTAAATGGCGTTTTGTTGGGGGGTGGAAAAGGCCCAAAAATTAGAAAAAATAAAACATAAAAAAAAAGTTTTTAAAGTTTTTCACTAAGACTTTGTTTTCCAAAAAAAAATAGAAATGTTCTTTAAAACCTAAAGAACTAAATGGCGTCCACTGTGGGAGCTGGCATTAAACATTTTGACGTTTTTAAGTTTGAGAGCTAAATTCCTTTTTTCATTCAAAAAATATAAAAAAATTCTTTTAAGCCCCAAAGCAATGGCGTCTTTTTTAGTGCTGGCAAACCCCTTCGAGATTGAGGAAAAAAAAATTTGAAAATGTTTTCTTAATTTTGCGGGTTTTTCCCAAAAATAAATTTGACGCTATTTGATTTAGGGAAAAAAAACATTTCTTAGGGGAAAAAGAACAGCTGTCAAATTTTAAAAAAAAATTTTTTTCTTTTTTTTCCCAATTTTTTCCTCCAGCCAAATGGGAAAAACGAAACAAAGGGGCCCCAACTTTAAAAAAAATCTTTTTTTTTGATTTTTTTTTTTTATCAATTTTTTGATCTTCCAGCACTCCCCGGGCCGTCTGTCCTTTTAAGTTTAAAAAAAATTTTATATTTTTTTTTCCCCAAAGTTTTTCAACTTTTAAAAAAAAGGCATTTTTTATGTTTTTTTTTTTTTTCTCATTTTTTTTGGGGCTTCCCCCTCCCAGTAGCCTTTTTTTCTTTTGGTTAAGGGGCATTTCTTTTTTTGGAACCAACCAAAGGTCTTAGCTGTCAAACGTTAAAAAATTTATTTTATATGATTTATTTTTTTTATTTTGCACTTGCCCCCTTGCCCAGTTCTTTGGTTTAAAGAACATTTCTATATATTTTTGGAAAACAGAAGGTCTTGCGTAAAAAAAAAACGTCATTTTTGTTTTATTTTTTTCCAATTTTGGGGCCTTCCCTAACAGAAGCCATTTATTCTTTTTTTTAAAAAACATTTCTATGGTTTTTTAACAAAAAAAAGTTTAGCTGTCACAAAAAAAACCCTTTTTTTTTTTTTTTCAAATCCCCCCCTAACCCCCCTTTTTCTTTAGGAACATTTCTTTTTTTGAACAACACAAAAGGTTTAGGCCAAAAAAAAAAAATCATTTTTATAATTTTTTTTTTTTTCAATTTTGCGAGGGTTTCCAGCACTAAAATAGACCCCTTTTTCTTTGGGTTTTAAAAAAATTTCTATTTTTTTAAAACACAAAACTTTTTAAAAAAACGTTTTTTTTTTTTATTTTTTTTTTTCAATTTTGCGGGGGTCCCCAAAACCCTGGCCTTTTTCTTTGGAAGAAATTTTAATTTTTTGGAGCAACACAAGAAATTTTTGTCAAACTTTAAAAAAAATCATTTTTTTATGATTTATTTTTTTTTAATTTTTTGACTTTCCCCTCCGTAGCCTTTTTGTTTAAGTTTAAAGAACTTTTTTTTTTGGGAAACCCGGGGTTCTTTTAAACTTTTAAAAAACCTTTTTTTATTTTTTTTTTTTCTCAATTTTTGGGCTTGCCGCCCACAGTAGACGCATTTTGTTTTTAGGTTTAAAAAACATTTCTTTTTTTTTTGGGGGAAAAAAAAAAAGGGGTTTTTAAACAAAAAACCTATTTTTTTTTTTTATTTTTTTTTTAATTTTTTCCCGCACTGAAACCCTTTTTTTTTGGTTTAAAAAAATTTTTATTTTTTTTGGAAAACCCCAAAAGGTCTTATTTTAATTAAAAAACCTTTTTTTTTTTTTATTTTTTTCTCAATTTTTGGGGCCCGCACTTGTAAACCCCTTTTTTTTGGGGTTTAAAAAATTTTTTATTTTTTTTGAACAACACAAAAGGGGCTTGCTGTCAAACTTAAAAATAATTTTTTTTTAGTTTTTTTTTTTTAATATTAAAAAGTTCTTCAAAAGTGTACTTAGGGTTGGATTGTTGTGGAGGCCGAAAGTTTAAAGTTTTTGTTTTAGGTAACAGCTCTCGAAGTAGTACTCATAGGTGTTGGCTTTGGTTAGTGAGGTGGTCCAGGTGGATTGACCCAAACGTTATGTTGGATTGGTCTATTTATGATATTCCATAAAATGTAGTTATATTCTTAATGCGTTTAATTCATTCCATGAAAAACTTAAGTTTACCATCGAGACGGAAGAAAATTCCAAAATATACTTTCTAGACATGTGACACCATAAAAACAACTGCATAGAAACAGAATGGTATACAAAAAAGTCTTGGTCCGGACGTTACCTGAATTACTATTCTCAGCATCCGATGTCCCAAAAAAAATCGGTTGTTATTGGTCTGGCTGACAGAGCACTAAAACTTAGCGACCCGACATACAGAAATACAGCCGTTATCCAAAAAAGTAATTAATTTATTATTCAAGTCTCGAATACAAAAATTAAATGATAACAATCAACCAAATAAAGATGCAACCAACTTTTTATCTATTCCATATATACAAGGTTTATCGGAAAATCTACGAACATATTTTAAACAACAAAATATTTCTGTATGTCATAAAGGTCATAACCTTTTGCAAAGGCATTTTTTGCTCTCTAAAAGTAAAACCCCCCAAAAAATTTAAAAAACCCATACAATATATCAAATCCTTGTAACGACTGTTCAAGCGTATACATAGGCCCAAAAAACAGAATACCTCCAAAACCGACTAAAATACAAATATGACAGAAAAAATAAAACGGTTTAAAAAAAACACGAAAGCCAAAATTTCATAAGTTCAAATTTTCCAAAACACCAAAATTTTAAAAAAAGAATTTAATAATCAAAAAAGAGAATTTATGCAAATGTTCTACATTAAAAACAACACAAATGCAATAAACGACAAGACCGACATAAAATATTTAAGTAAAATTTATTATAATGTAATGAATTAACTTACGAGAAAGGTTGACAATTATAATTAATGTAAAATCAGATTTAGGTAAAAATATAATTATATTATTTATAATCAACATAAATTAAAACCACAAACACCGAAAAAAAACATACCAACATCTCAATAACTGAGCCAATCTTAATAGTAATATTTTAGCCGTATATGTATGTACAAATTGTGTGTTGTCTTTCTAAATAGTTTTAAATTTTGACATGTAAATTTTAAATTGTTGTGACACATATATGTCTTTATTTTAAATGGATTATCCTTTTATGGGTGAGTCAAAAGAAATCTAGTATGTTTTAGGTAGTATATAATGATATAAATTTTAAATTGTAAAGAAATCCTTTACATCCTATTTCAAAAATTGTGTAGTAAATTAAACATTTTAAAAATAAATTATATTTGTTGTA